>OZ025878.1:6810534-6838034 GCA_964019415.1 Ianthella basta
CACCTCCAAAGCCGCCTCTACCAACTGCGCTGTCACAGTGCATGCGTTGTTTGCAGCCACCTCCAAACGTGGGGCAGATTGCTGCATCAGAAGGAGCATGCTCACAGACGTGCACACATTCTGCAGCTCTGTGGCAGCCGCCTTAAGGGCCTCCTGACCATCAGCGTCCGCATCATATGACAGTTTCTACAAAGGAGTGTGGCAGGGAAGAGGAGAGAAGTTCAATCATGTCAGTTTTCTTTGTGGAGTCAGTGTTGTGGGAGGACTGGAGTTTGTTTGTGGGGTTTAGTGTGAAGCATTGTTCCCTGCGAGTCAAGCATGGTCTACCTCACCACAGCAGCACAAAAGAAGTAGCAGAGTGGAAAGTGCTCAACAAGAGAGGAGACAGTTGCGATGCAAAAACAGCCACCGCACCACATACACTCAGGTTACATTAAGATCCTCCAGATAAACCATCTCAATGTATTCAACAGTGCTTTCATCTTCTGTAGTCTCTGTTAATCCATGCTTACTGTACTGTATGGATGATGTAATTCACTTAATGCCCCATGAGCCTTTAATGTACTGTGCATACTGTAGCTTGATGTCCACATTACTGTTATTGGAGCACACAGCACTGCTCCACTCCTGCCTTACAGTACGTCTCACCTTCGCTCCCTCAATCACATTCAGCGAGGCTCTAGTGATTTTCTTTGAAGCATCTAGCAGAGCCCTAGTAGCTGACGGGTCCTCTTCGCGCTCTGACTGCAGGTTCAGCAGGTCAACTAGACACTCAAAGCCCTGGAGAGGGAGAGAGGGAAGGTAGGCTGGTTGGCATAGAGGAAGGACAAATGTGCAGTGTTTGCATTTGTGTGTGTGTGTGTGTGTTTGTGCGTGTGCACGTGTGTGTGTGTGTTTGTGCGTGTGCGTGTGCGTGTGCGTGTGTGTGTGTGTGTGTCAACAAGTGCACACATCACTTTGGCACTATGTATTGATACTAGAACCATATACTGTAATACCAAAACACTCATGTATGAAATACATACAGTTGTAAAGTATAGCACAAACCTACAGTCATGTACACATCATTACACATGACTCTAAATTTATGCACAAATGTACTGTATTGAGCCCAACATCACTGGCTGTCCAACAATACGAACAGGTCCAGCTCAAGTAAAGGATCAGTCAACTACGACCGCACCACACCCACCACACCCACCTTGCCAATGGTCTTTGCCTCTCGCATCATATCACCTGCACCAGTGGTGCACTGGACAATCCTGTCTGCGGCACCACTGAGGAGGCTGAGGTTCTGCTCCAGGTGGTAGCACATGGACGTCAGCGAGCAGCGGCTCAGCTCAGCCAAGAGGGACTGGAGCTCGTCAATCACTGCCGAACCAGCCTCGGCCAGCTCGCTAAGGGCACTGTCACTGTTGCAGACAGGCTGTGTGCGGAGTGCATGTGGTAGTGGGGGCGGGGCATTGAGAGGTGAAGAAGGAATGATCTAGCAATGTAGGTAGGACTGGGCAAATTCTTGAGCCTCAGTATTGTTACTGATGAAGACCTCCGTGGTTGAAACGTTTCACATTTGATTTATCACTGCTACGTGATTGCTCAAGAATTTGCCCAGTCCTGTCTATACATGCCATAGCAATGAGCCTCTACCAGATTATCTAGCAATGTGGTATATTGCAAGGCCCATAGGAAGCTTACACAATACGTACTATAGATACCAATTAGAAAGTCTGCTATTGTGCAATTTCAGCTGTTATTGTGCAACAACTGGAATAGGACTAATCTAAGATGGCATCTTTCTATTGTACAGGATAATTCCTGTACTGTTTGAAGGCAAACACACCCCTTTGAACAAAAAGAAGTCCAGAAGGCTCTAAAAATGTAGCAGCCTAAGGCAATAGTCCATTTCTCATTGCAGGGCTCACATTCGAATACAGTATGGTTGGCGAAACAATGAACAACACAACGTAACACGATTTTGGCTGGCCCCTCTTATGTTGCAGTATACAGAACATGAATTTGTATAGCTACTAGGACAGCATAGGGAAATAACATTAATACTAACTAATATTATACTATTTGTATACTGTATACGGGACACATACTGGTCTGTAATAGAAAAGTATGGATTAGTACTGGTACCCTACTAAGTGTAATGCAGTACTGTACCTGTGTGAGTACTCCAGTCTTCTCGGCTGCATCTGCCACCATCTTCACCGCCTCTGTCAGTCCGTCCTGGCAGCTCGGGTGGGCCAGCAGGGGAGACAGCAGCGATGCAGACACCGCCAGCACACTGCTCTTGTCCAGAAGGTTGTCCACCACTTCGGATACACGACGCTTGACAGCTGTGTCATTGTCACCGTCACCGTCACTGCATGTCTCAACTAGATTCACAGCAATCTGTCCGAGGTAAGCCGTGCGTCTGATGATGTCTTGAGATGAAACTGATATCACTTTCTGCAAAAAATGGAATTGTTATATGCCCTAAATGTATCTCTCTAGATCAAATGCATTGCACCACACGAACACTATCCATTTCTCTTCCCTCCCTTCCACCCTCCCTGCTACCCTTCCACCCTACTCAGAAACAGCATTGATTATATGGTGTGAGTTACCTGTGTGTTGAGGTCCAGGACAGGCACTTCACACACATGCAGTAGGTACTCCCCTGCAGTGCCGACTGCCCTCGCAGAAGCTTGTAGCTCTTGCCTGCATAAGTAGTGTAGATGGGAGGATAGGAGGGGAGGGGAAAGGATGACGAGAGTAAGGGAGAAGGATGAAGAGGGGAGGGAGGGAGGGAGGGAGGGAGGGAGGGAGAGGGAGAAGGATGAAGAGGAAGGGAGAAGGATGAAGAGGGTAGGGAGGGAGGGAGGAAGAGAGAAGGATCAAGAGAGGAGGGAAGGCAGGGAGCTGGCTTGACTAAAGTACTGGAACACGCACGCACGCACGCACACACACACACACACACACACACACACACACACACACACACACACACACACACACACACACACAGGTCCCATTCCATCCCCAACCCCTGCTCCTCCCCTTCCATACATTTTATCCTTGTCCTGAATCTCCTGGACTGTGCTGAGCACATGCACAGCTGCAATGGACAGCTTATGAGCTGTGTCCATCAAGTGCTGTCTGTCCTCGTCAGTGAGGCAGTCTTCAGCGGCAGACCGAGTAGCAGTCACTAAGGAGTTGAGGCCCATTGCCCTACACAGCAGAGGAGGGAGGAGAAGGAAGGTGACGGCACTCTGAAGTAACGTAGCCAGTGTCACAAGATGGTTTGTGATGGATAAACTGTGAAAAGGTGAGCAAAACGAAGGTTAAGAGTTTTAATGTTTGTCTCTGCTCTTACATGGTCTTGAAGGAAGCAGCCATCTTCACTCGCTCGCCACTGTTCAGCTCAACTATAAAGAGTTGAGTGTAATTTGTTAAGTAAGCGTGTCACTCAACTGTATTGTCATCACATAATTTCTAATTCAAAATACTGTACAACACAGAGGTCTAGAACATAGGTAACAATACCATGTTGCCAGGGCAACACAGCCTCACCTGCAGAGGATGCCAACAGGTTGGCTGTTGATGACAAAATGGCTACCACAGCTGATGAGATGGTTGATACTTCAGTACTCTGCACAGGTGTGTGTGTGTGTGTGTGTGTGTGTGTGTGTGTGTGTGTGTGTGTGTGTGTGTGTGTGTGTGTGTGTGTGTGTGTGTGTGTGTGAGAGAGAGAGAGAGAGAGAGAAAGAGATAAGATAACAGATAATAGATGGAAGTGAGGGCTTCTCAGCTGGTATAAGAAAGGGTACTTCTCCAAATACCACCTTCCAAACAGCGTTGGAACGTTGCTGCTCGTGGTTGATACATATGTACAAGGCAGAAGAATGCACAAGTGATGTGTGGTGACTCACATCTGTGGGGGGCTGCCGTGTGGATGATCTGCTTTGTGAGGGAGCGAGTTGAGAGGCAGCAGCATCACAGGACAAGAGGGCCTTCTTCAGAAGGGAGTCCAGGTCCTGGGGTGGGTGGGTGGATGGCACAGGGAGAAAGGGGGAACAGGAGGGAATCAGTGCACGCCTCCCTGACTGGGTAGAGTTGGACACAAGGCGTCATGCTGATGTTACAGTTAGTCACGCTCACTCTGAGAACCACAGTAGGAGTCCACACACCCACACAGACACGCTCACACAGACACACCCACACAGACACACCCACATTCACACTCCACACACACACTGTCCTCAAAGTTGCACTCACAGTTGAAGTCACCTCCACGGCAAAGCAACCACCTGAAGAACACAGCACACACACACACATATAATACAAAGTATATTAATACAATTATGTACTTGCTGTACTTATGTAACAACAGCTAGGGTATCAGTATAATATATGCATACAGTATCGGCCATACTAGGACCAGTGGTAAGAATGCATTGGCCCAGGGGAGGAGAGGGAGGAGTGGAGGAGGGGGAGGAATGGAGGAGAGGAAGGACTGGAGGAGAGGGAGGAGTGGAGGAGAGGGAGGAATGGAGGAGAGGAAGGACTGGAGGAGAGGGAGGAGTGGAGGAGAGGGAGGAGTGGAGGAGAGGGAGGACTGGAGGAAAGGGAGGACTAGAAAAGAGGAAAGAGAATGCACAGAGAGGGGGGCAGGCACTACTCACCGTCCACATCATCCAATGGCATTTCCATGCTATCCCTGTACAGAATAAAGTCAGAGTTCAAAGGTCAAGCTGAGGGTTATACTACTCACTAAGTGCTACGTACTTTACATCATTGTACTGTAGGTAAAATTATCACTTCTGCAGCACTAGCAGCACACATTTCTGTAAATGACAGTATATAAAGTGTGCATGTGTGTGTGTGTGTGTGTGTGTGTGTGTGTGTGTGTGTGTGTGTGTGTGTGTGTGTGTGCACATGTGTGTGTGTGTGTGTGTGTGTGTGTGTGTGCACATGTGTGTGTGTGTGTGTGTGTGTGTGTGTGTGTGTGTGTGCGTGCGTGTGTGTGTGTGTGTGTGTGTGTGTGTGTGTGTGTGTGCATAAATGTATATGGTGAATGTACGTGTGTGTATATACAGTATGTGTATGGTATGTGTGTGTGTGTGTGTATCACACTTCTATTGACTGATGGATGGACTCACTCCAAACTACCAGCTCCAGAGCCAACTGACTCCTGGTCACTGTCCCTCCACTCTCTGGCACGCTTCTGCAGGAGTGGAAGGAAGAATGTGGTGGTGGAGGGAGAAGGGACGGGAGAAGAGCACACACACACATTACACACACCTTCTTAACAGTGATGTCCACGTAGCCTGAAATCAGCTGACAGATGGCTTCACCTTCCATTGTTTGAGCGGAGTAAAAGGAGTCCGAGTAGCTTCCAAAGTCAAGGGTGAAGCTGCTTGAGGTATACGCCCACTTCCGTACAGTGTGAAGAGGCCACACTGCAAGGACCTAATGAACACACACAGACAGCAGTGATGCAATGATACGAATTTGTAGCAGCAATGTGTTTGTGTGGGGGTACATGTGCGTGTGTGTGGTGTGCATAGCGTGCAATGTGTGTGTGTATTGTGGGGTGCGCTACAATGAACAAACACGTGAAGGCTACTGTATGATGTGAGTCACGATTTGTGCTGTGTGAAATGTGTTTGATGGGCAACTTTTGATATCTAAGAAACCCACATGTCCACAGACAGCCATGAAAAGGTAATCACAACGCACAAAAGGTACATACAAGTACACAATGCACAACACACAACTACTGTATGGACAAAGTACCCCGGTGACACCACATTACACAATGAAAGCACGGCAAACCTCTTTTGTCTTCTCGTCCATCTTGGTGATGTTCTCACGGGTGATCCCAATCAGCCGCGGCACCATCTTGTTCCTCCCCTTCATCTTCTCCTTGACGGCGAAGAAGGTGACCCCGAAGGTCTTCAGTGAGCGACACAGCTGAATGTAACGGGCCTTGGCGTCATGGTCACTCGATGTATGGGCTAGCTTCTTGTACTCCTGTAACACAGTGGTACATACACAACTCAATTAATACAGCTTACACTTGTACTTTAATAATATAAGCACAATGTACAGTGTACACGGTTCAATATTGCATTCTATTGCACAAGCCACAGTCTATTGACCACTTTAATACTGACAGAGTGTGCCTACTGTATGTATGTATGTACGTACGCATGTATGTATGTACGTACGTATGTATGTACGTATGTATGTATGTATGTATGCATGTATGTATGTATGTGTGTATGTATGTATGTATGTATCTACCTCTAAAATCTTCTTTTCAATGTTCTTTGATTTTACATATTCGTTTGGAACAAAAGAAGCCAACCTGAGGAGGAAGAAGAAATGGAAGGAGGAGGGGAGGGGAAGGGGGGGAGGAGGAGGGACAGGAGGGAGAGGGAGAGAGAGGAGGGGAGGGAGAAGGGAAGACAGAGGGGAGGGGAGGGGAGGGGAGGGATGCTGGCTGTTTTCCTTTTGAGTGCATTACCTTGTTATAGTGAAGTTGCCATGCCACTTGTGTGTGTAGTGTGTATGTACGTAAGTGTGTGCGCACGCATGCACATGCATACCCCCCTCATGTCAGAGTACCCCTCACTTCAAGCACCCTGGTTGGTGCTCCTTTGCTGAGTAGACTCCCAACTCCACATGGCACTGAAGAGCAGCAAACTGGATGGCCTCCTCCTTGCTCACCGGGTAGGTCCCACTCAAGATGCCATTGCGTGACTGCACATACACCAAGCCCATTTCAGCAGCATCACATCCGTCCACTGTCTCCTCAGAGAAGAAGAAGCGCTTCCTGCATTAATGATGGACAGTAGAGCATTCTCATAAAGGACTAATGAGGACAGTGCCTACTGTCCCAGCTACGTACATAGAGATGTGTACAAACTACCTCTGAAATAAGGACACCTCTCTAGTGAGGACAATGCCACAGTACACAGAGTGCTGGGGGCATCATTGAACACACACCAGTACTGCACCAAGCACACTGCACGCACACACACACACACACACACACGTGCGCACACACACACACACACACCACTCCCTCCCACACAAGTCACGCACATACAAATCAGTTTTCCAGACCCACCTCAACACAAGCACCTCCTTCTCCCCCACTCCTTGCTCTCTCAACGTCTTCAGAGGATCCAACCATTTCACTACAATGACATGCACAGAGAGGTACTGGGACAGATGACACATGAACACGTGATCTAGACTAAAACACCTAACAACACTGTCTGTACACTACATTAAAGAAGCTATCTCACACACACACACACACTCAAACACACACACACATGCATACACACACACACATGCACACACACACATGCACACTTTGTTTCTACTGTTATACCAAACATGACTCACCACCATCGTCACCAGAGTGCCTCTTCCGTCTCAATGACTTAGCCTTCTTGCTGCTGAGAAGGGATTTCTACAACACACAGCAACAGAAACAGGACAGAATGACGAGGTACTCTAAATACAATGACATTTAGTGCTTCCTGACTGCACTGATTAGTAGTAATTGAGGAAGTTACCGGTGGACTTGCTAACACACGTCCTTTACTGAGTGGTGAGCTCACCCTTCTGCGCTTGCTCAAGTCTTCTTCAGTGACAAATGCAAACTCCTCTGAGCTCTTCACACCTGTAACCATGACAACCACATACACAACTGCAAAGGTGAACGCCCACACATACTGTACACTTCCATACATGTGTATGATTGCAATAGAGTGAGGACAGATCCAACACACAAACACCAAATGTTGGTTGAAATGCTGTTGCAGTGAAGCTGCTAAGGATATTCATGAGGGCAGCAAAAATGTGTTACTGTTGACTGACCTATTTCAACACAGGCTGCTCCAATGACTTCTTTCACAGTCTGAGACTCGTCCACCTGCAGGAACAGGAGTATGGTTGGCTAAGGTGAAGGAGAACCTCCCACCTTCCCTCTCTCTTCCTCACCATCACACCCACCACACCTCACTCCCTTACACACACCACCACTCCATCCCTCATACCCACAGCAGCAACACACCTCCAGCCACCTCACCTCACCCCCTCCACCTCACTTCACCCCTCACACTCACTCCCTCCACCTCACTTCACCCCTCACACTCACACTCCCTCCACCTCACTTCACTCACACTCACTCCACCTCACTCCTTTGCTCAACTCCTCCCCTTACCATCAGATTCAATACAGCTCCATCCAGTGTCTTTACAGTGAGAGGACGATACCTGCAGATGAACTGCAGACAATCCTACAAGAAAAAACACCACATCCATCCAACATTTATACTTAACTCAGCAATTTACCTCGTACATACAGTAGATAAGCACGCACAGACAGACACACACACCACACACACACACACACACACACACACACACACACACACACACACACACACACACACACACACACACACACACACACACACACACACACACACACACACACACACGTACATATCCACCCACCCACCCCAGTCCTCAGGTCGCTCTCAGACAAGGTGCACTCTTGCTCCAACCACTTCCCCTGCAACAGGTCCTTACCAGTGGGCCTCACCAGGCCAAACTCTGCAAGAGACAGATAACTACAATCAGTGGGGACAATACACGTGTGTGACTCGTAGCTGTGTTCAGAAAGCTGGTTAGAAGCTTAGCGCCAGCGTACAGTGCTCAAACAAACATACATATACACAAAGAGAGAGAGAGCCATGCACTCACAGATGAATACACAACACACATTCACACACACACACTTGTACTTGTACTTGTAATACCACAGCCAAGACTTGGCTAAGTGACCTCAAGAAGACTGGTGGCACCGTTGGCTGCGGAGACACCAGCCTCACACACACACACACACACACACACACACACACACACACACACACACACACACACACACACACACACACACACACACACACACACACACACACACACACACAAACGAATACACACACACACACACACACACACACACACACACACACACACACACACACAGGAAGCCAGAGCATCCCTTCCAGACACATTAATCTCATTACCTTCTGACCACTTGAAGGGCATCACATTCTCCAGTGAATCAACCAACATGCACACACTCAATAGCACAAAGGTGCCCATTACCGCACATGGGGCATCTGACATCACTTCCCTGCCATCCTCACCCCTCCCCCATTCCCCACAAAGGTCTCCACACACACACTCATTATAGTTGAATGTACAGTACACAGACATGCACAAGAGTGTTTACACATGCACAAATCGGAGTAATGGAGAGGATAAATGGGTCAGAGGGACAACAGAACAACCAGTGAGGAGTGAGAGGTGCACTTTGCAGTGAGTAGATCCAATGTAGTACACATACACACAACGCACAACACAGTGCAATCCATTACACTGTACAGTACATGTGACATGGGGCATAACTTGTATATGTAGACTGTATGTAGATACAGATACTAGGTGCATGGCATGTGGTCGGATTGCAGAGGTCAACATTGGCTATATAGTTGTATGGTCAACTGCTGCAGGTGTGTGTGTGTGTGTGTGTGTGTGTGTGTGTGTGTGTGTGTGTGTGTGTGTGTGTGTGTGTGTGCACCTTTGTCTGGTTCTCCTTCACAAAAGTGTTCCTCAACTGTTTGACAAGCTTGACTGACAGTCATGTCAGGAGAGAACTACACAGTATGGCATAAGGGAGGGAGGGAGGGGAGGGGAGGGGAGGGAAGGGGAAAGAGGTGGTGAGAGGGAATGTTAGGTATACAGCAAAGACTCATCAATACACATAGCACACACTGTTTCAATACTGTAAACCACACACTACATACAAGTAGTACGTACTTATGACATAGAATGAACATAAATGCACCACACATGACAGTGTACATTCTTCTCTGCAGTTACTGTAAGCTTACCTTAAACATGGCCTTAACATCGCCTTCCACATAGTGGACTTGGACCTGTATCATTCGAGTGGCCATCTCAAGAGCTAGAGTGCCACACAATGCTGTCTCAAGTGTTCACCTGGTGAAGGGGACCAAAGAGAACAGTTAGTGAAGCAGAGGTCTTCACAGGTCACTTCTCACTACTTCTCCTCCCTCTTAATAACCTTCCTCCCCCTCCTTCCCTCCCCCTTCCCTCCCTCCCTGCTGGGCTAAGTGTACAGGTGGTCCACACTTGACCTTTCACTGTGACATTAGCACCTTAGTATAAACATGGACACAATTGCTTACACAGAGCACTGCCACATGACTGTCATACACAGGCACACCACAAATAGTCCAGTCCCTGACCAAGCATGACCATTGAACACACACTCATTGCCCACTGCCTGCATGTGCACACACACACACACACACACACACACACACACGCACACACGCACACACACACACACACACACACACACACACACACACACACACACACACACACACACACACACACACACACACACACACACACACACACACACACTACTAACAGACGTGTACAACTTCTTCACAACACTACATACAGCACAACCTCACAGAACAGGTACATGTGGACACGCAGAGCTACACTAAAATGGCTACAAGCTCCTATCCCATCTCACTCACTGTGGGCACCTGCCAGTAATGGAGAGTTCAGTGAACAACTTAAGAAGAGAGAAGAACAAAAGTAGGAGAAATTCCAGAGAGAAGAGCTGTACGCAATAGACTTCGATACTGCCGACGAAATATCCTTCAGTCGTCCAAAGGAGCTAACAGTGGAGGACAAAAGACCACCCTACAGTATTTCAGTAGAGCTAGCAGTCATAGATCTGACCCGTCAGAGCACGAGTCCCACTGGGGCTACGGCTTTCCATAACCACGACCATAACTGTGTGCCCCTTCAACCCCGAGGGTAACCAGAAAGACTCTGGTACTAAGTACGTAACTTGTAAACCTAAACGGGCGACGCTGCCTAGCACGACCACACACACGCACAGACACGCAACAGACGTCCTTGGTTCACTCACTGTCGCTGAGTCCTCGTCTCAGACGTTGTACTGTAAGACAAAGTACGTCTGTTCCTCACTTCTTTCCAAAACCGTTCTCCGGCGTGTGCGGACACAGCTTACCGCAGCTCTCCTTTCGCCTGAGGAGACAGTCGGAACTATAAGGTCAACTAATACGGGGACGTAAACACATGCACCTCAAAGGTCGGCCAGTGGTCCTCCAGACGCCCTGGGCGTTATTGCAGGGGGTAGGAGCCGGCCACAGTGTGATTATTATATATTGCTAAATTTTTTTTCATGTGTTCTCAAACGATCAGTGACTTACATATCATCCCATTTTGACCTGGAACAGTACCACAGCTGATGCATGTGTATGCACTGTCCATTAAAACCATCAAGACATGGAGCATCCTCATAATGGCTACGATAATAACTTCAGGTGGCCATGGGTTGCTAGTCTGGCTCGCTAGACCATCCTGTAAGCAGCTGGAAAGCACATGGAAGGAAGGAACGTCCCTCCCCTCCACCCCCCCTCCCCCCCCAAGGCACTTACTGACATGGTCTAGCTAGCAAGCCAGATTAATGGTCCTTTCAATTGCTCACCTGCCCCCACACTCATTATATACAGATGGCATAGTTACATGCAATAATAATAACAAAACAACTCCAGTCTTCCATAAAATGAATGGTTTGATATTAAGCACATATAAACCAGTGCACAGTGCCAGCCAGAACCATGGGGTGCAGTGAATAGACTGGGTATAAGCGCCCGGGGCGCTAATTTCCTATTAACTGTCTTTGCAGTTTCAGCTTCCTGCCTTCACTGTTCAGCGTCTCTAGCTCATACGCTCGACCAAGGTTGTCCAGTATGCCGCGCTGTGCTTGGACCCGAACTGTGTACCTCTCCAAATGCTTCACTGCCTGTGCATATGGGTGCATAGGAGAGGTAATTATTACCATGGCAACCCTGGGTCATATCTGAAGTGTGATACAGTGAAACCTATTTAAGATGGTCACTGAGTTAGGCAGCTGCCTCTCTAAAACAGCCAGCTTCTCTGGCCCCAATAGCACTATAACATTGAAGTCCAACTCTGTAATGCAGCCACCTCTCTATATACGTACACAAGTTATAACTGGCCCACAGGTGGCTGTCTTAGACACACAAAAACTGCAAAATTACATATTATTATTCATTTTACACAGCCAGAATTAGTACAACCACCTTATAATCACCAGGCAGATCGGAAGAAGTTTTGGCTACAGCACTAACTTTGCAACTAGGCCAGAAAAGGAGGCATCCATTTCGTGAGGCCACTGTTATAAATGGGATGACGTGATTAACACATGAACTAAATTTGAAACGAAATATTACTCACTGATTCACAGATTCATTCAACTAGCATTCAACTAGCATTCAACTAGCATTCCTAAGTACACCACTTCTATCGGCACAACATTGTTTACCACAAGGAAGTGAAGGGTTAAACTCCTTTAACCAAAGTGGTACGTATATACCATAGACATACGTACTATAACTGTAATGTGTGTGTGTGTGCGTGCGTCCGTGTGTGTGTGTGTGTGTGTGTGTGTGTGCGTGTGTGTGTATGCGGTCTGTACCTCTTTAGGTTTGCGTGCATGGAAGAGGCAAACAGCGTAATTGTTCAATGCCTGCAGGAGGAACCAGAGAGGAAGGTTGTAAAACACCACTCCCAGCCACTCCCCACCCCCTGCCCCTCCCCTCTCATAGCTGCGTATGGTGTAACATCATACACATGCACACAGTCACACTCGGTGCACAAGAGCAGAAAGCACAAGTTGTCCATTGCGACTTGCTCACCAGGGGGTCACTAGGACGTGACTTCAGGCACTGCTCAGCTTTGCTAAGAGCTTCGTCTGTCTTTCCCGCACACAAGGGAACAAAGCACCTTAAGGAGAGGAGGGAAGGAGTAAGGGAGGGAGGGAGTACACACGAGAATACACACATATTTGCAAACACACACACACACAAGTACACACACAGACAAGTATACACACATGTAAGGACACACACACACACACATGCACACACACACACACACACAC
The DNA here is from genome assembly GCA_964019415.1 of Ianthella basta. Classification (NCBI taxonomy): domain Eukaryota; kingdom Metazoa; phylum Porifera; class Demospongiae; order Verongiida; family Ianthellidae; genus Ianthella; species Ianthella basta. The sequence continues at coordinate 6,823,651 of OZ025878.1, forward strand.
ACACACACACACACACACACACACACACACACACACACACACACACACACACACACACACACACGTACGTACATACACACACACATCCTTATATCCGCAAACTCACTCATGAATATCACTGTGCGCTTCCCCTCCCTGGCCCCATCTTCCTGCTTCCTCCCCCCTTTGGAAGCATCCCTCAGCTGACCGAATGTCTCCTAGCTGGGAACACAAAAGAAGGACACAGCAAACTCTTGGGCGGAAAGACATACTGCCACAAGGAGTGCAATCTAATATATCCCCAACTTTACACACTTTGACATTTAAAGTAACCAGTCTCTCCTGTTTCAAGTAGCATCACTGCAATGCAACTCTAAATGAAGACAGTGGTAGAGTGTAGAGGCTCACTGCTACAGTATCAGTTGAAGAGTAGTGATATTGTGCAATCCCATAGGAAACACATGCAATAATCAAAACAGGATGATGGTCTTCTTCAGATACACACAGTACAAAATTGTACCTGAAGGTTTCTGTAGTCAAAATGTCATACTATTACACTTACTACGAGAGTGCTCAATATTGCAGCTACACCTTGTCCGCCACACAGCTGGCAAAAACGTTTGAGGTCTAATGGCCCTGCAATCTTTAATCGATTACAGTTGGTATACACACATACGTACCAGGATTGCTCACAAGACAGATTACTGGTAAGTATTGTACAACAGAGCTAGCACTGAGCCGCTATGCTATGATGATGTGACAATCTGTTTGAATGTAGCTTACTGCTAAGTTCACCCTTCCAAGGTAATTCAGTAGCGGAGCAAGGAGAGTTGGCTTGAGTTTGGTGCACTGTTGAAGCTCTGCAATGGCCAAGGCATAGTCCTGAAGGGGATGAAGGGTGAAGAGTACTTCTTACCACAAGTATGCACACGCACACGCACACGCACACACACGCGCGCACACACACACACACACACACACACACACACACACACACACACACACACACACCTGTTGCATCACAAAACAACCAACAGCCACAAGTGACGTCTGGAACAATCTCTCTTGCCAAAGGTCTTTAGCACCTGCAAACACATGTCCACCAACACAAGTTCACACACAACACAATACAACATGCCATATACACTATACAGTACATGCATAAACAGATAAGAATATCAATCTCTCAGAATCACTCCAAACTGGAATCAAACTTCTAATAACTGACTTCCGCACATGCTCACAATGTGACTTAAGTGTTAGTCTATTCTTGACAACTAGTAAGGTATTGCTGAGCTGTATGAACATGGGTGTTTGCATGGTGAATGGCACAATTGTCACCAATTCACTCACCTTGAACTCTGGACACAGGCAAACCAAGTTCCTCTACCTTCATTGCTTCTAACTTTGCACAGATCTGTGGAACAAGATTGACACACATTCACACACAGACACCTCACAGTGATACGGCTGCACCACCACACACAAACATATACGTATGTACGTATCTCTTAAACATACATGTACATCCAAAATAACCCTCACCACATCCCTACAGTACATAGGGTGTACAACACTACAGAAACTCTTGGTAAACAAGCAGCACTCAGTAAACAAGCAGCACTCAGTAAACAAGCAGCACTCAGTAAACAAGCAGCGCTCAATAAACAAGCAATACTCAGTATAAACAAGCAGCACTCAGTAAACAAGCAGCACTCAGTAAACAAGCAGCGCTCAATAAACAAGCAGCACTCAGTAAACAAGCAGCACACACAGATACAGTACATGGGTGTACCTTAAGAATAGTAGATTTGAGTGAGTAGATCCTATCCACTGCCAGAGGAATGTTGGTGTCGACAGTCCAAAGAGGAAGTTGAGCGAAAAGCAGACGCAAGGAAAAGGGCACTAAGGAACCTGCACAATACAACACAACACACACAGACACACACACACACACACACACACACACACACACACACACACACACACAGCACACACACACACACACACACACACACACACACACACACACACACACACACACACACACACACACACACACACACACACACACACACACACACACACACACACACACACACACACACACACACAACACAAACACACACCAGAGAGAGAAATCACATCTTCAATCACATTTCTGGTAGCCACTGTCACACGCTGCTGTGTGCATACGTACGCACGTATGTACACATACAAACAGAGACGGCACCATTCACAACACATCAAAGTCTCATGCGAACACTGACCTTTGCTATAAGCATATTTTCCAGGATAGTATTCATAGGACAAGTCCACCTTATCAAGGTCACCAAACCCCTCCAGCTCAGAGCTAGCAGCTTCAAACATTCCCAGAAAACACATGAGTGCCAAGCGGCAAGACCACAGCTGCATAGCACATAAAGCATTGCAAATGAGAAGTTAACAGAAATACAGTATGGTCATCCTACACACACACGACCTAGAGCAAACACACACACACACACACCAATAGCCAGTCTTGCGCAAGTTGAGAAATAACATTACAGTAGGTCAAAACATAGTGGACATCAGCTTGCTGTGCTCGCATTCAATGAGACATTTCTAGCAGTGTTGTGGTACGCACCTGCATTGTCTGTGGTGTGACATTTGCCCCACAAGCCATCAGGATCTCCCCTGTAAGGGATAGGGCACCTACATAGTCGCCGTTGTCCTGAAGGGACACGAGAAGGACATCACATGTGCACAGGCAGTGTACACACACACACACACACACAAATACCCATACAAACACACACATGTATACACACACACATACTGTACAAATACACACACACACACACACACACACACACACACACACACACACACACACACACACACACACACACACACACACACACACACACACACACACACACACACACACACACACACACACACACACACACACACACACACACACACACACACACTAACTATTACTGCCTTATCTCTCCCACCACACCACACACTGACCACTAATGCCTGTATCTCTCCAACCACCCTCTCCCAGCTCTGAACCAGTTCAGGGTCACTCAATGCTTTTCCCTAACAAATAACAAAATACATATAGTATGAAACACTCGATAAGTTACAGTATGTCAGTGTGAAGATGGCCGCCAATCTGACACTCTCAAAGCAACATTCAATTGTATGAACTGGAATAAACTGAAGGTGTGAATGATTGTGCAATCATCCGAACTGATTGTGCAATCACTAGTTTGGTGGTTTGAATGATTGTGCAATCACTAGCATCGATTGTGCAATCACCATCGAAAGTCTCAGTGATCGAAACCACTAGTGCTGATTGCACAATCACTATATTGAAGGCTTGAGTGATTGTGCAACTACTAGTACTGATGATGCAATCACTACTTATGTGCAAAGGAGCAACAATACAGTGAGCTTGAGACCAACCTGAAAGCGATGGTGCTTCACAACGGGTTGACAGAGCAGGGCACTCAAAGGAGGTGAACCAGATAAGAGACAAGCCTTCACCTTCTGTGAAGGCAGCCATAGAATCGCTTCCACTTCTGACAGTGAGCTCTCACCAATGTTCAAATCTGAGCTAAGGAACTGTGGTGCGGAGTCAACTCCTTCAGCCGGTGTACGGAGTGAGGAGTCAATACCCTCCCCGTCCTCCATCACACTGCTGCCCTCAGTGGATGCGCTAGTAGGTGACAGCAGCAGCCAGCCGAACAGCGGCTTCACCACTCCCGGGTTCTCTCTTACCCAATACTCAAACTCCTACACAGAAGAGGAAAGTGCACCACAAGGAAGTGTTCTAGGCCACGGACACAATAACAGTCAAGGTTACAATAGAAGTCAAGGATCTCAATGGCTGTATTGTCACTATGACACCGCCACACAATGCATAATAACTTTTGACATCTCAATAGGTGCAATGGTATTGATTGCACTAGAAGGCTGTTGATCTATATCTTGTAATAGACTAGAACAGTCTACAGAAAGATGCATCATCATTTACCAATAGCTAGCAAGAGTAAAGTCATACAGTGGAACCTGTCTAAGATGGTCACTGTATAATGCAGCCACCTCTCTAAAACAGCCAGCCTCCATGGCCCCAAATAGCACTAAAGCATCGCAATCTACCTCTGTAGAGCAGCCACCTCTCTATAAAGGCCAGTTAGAACTGGCCCACAGGTGGCTGTCTTAGACAAGTTTTACTGAGTTTTACTGTAATATTGCTACAAAGTGTTCCACTTGTCAGTGATCTAAGCGTGCGAAACACCTCACATACCACTAAACGTGCAAGGCTGTCATTTGTGTAATAGCTGAAGAGGACTCTGTGGATGAAACGTCCAGTTCGGCTACTGACCTACCATTCTTGCATGCCAGCCCCTATTATTGCACAATAGCAAGTGTGCAAAGAAGCAGGGGCTGGAAGTGAGACTACAAATTCCTCTGTTACAAGTACGCTATCCCCTCAGACTGCTCCTACTTCACTCACCCTTGGAAGCAGTGTCCCAGTGTGACTGATGTCACACTTGTCAAAGGCTTCGTCAACAATTCTGAAAAATAATGGAACCACATCAACAATCATTAACTACATGTAAGATACACTGTACATGGTACATACAGTATAAATAATATACAGTGGAGATAAGTGCAGGCTACCCTGTTAGCATGGGAGCTGCAGCTGAGACTCAATAAAACGACACTGAAATTCACACTGTTACAGAAAATAATTGCTACGTGTGGGATGGTCTTACTGACTGAGCTGTGACATTATTTTCTAGAAACTCCTGTTGTATTACGGCGACCTCCCACATGAAAGATAAAACCCTCATGTGCATTGATTGGTTGATTGATTGTGGGATGATTACAAAGTGGATGGACTTCTATTGAGCAATTGGAAGAAGCAGAAACAGTTTTACACTGTTGAAGAAGGCCTTAGTGGCCTGTACGTCCAGTGCAAATTGATCTGTGGCTACTACGTATGTCTAATGAGTCAATACAAGTCTACCTAAGGATCATGAGACAAAAGGAGCCTGAAGAAGAGGCAAGATGAGTGAGGTTGCAGCAAGGAGAGGCCAGAGGAAACTTAAGATGATGCAAGATCAGTCTCAAGATGAGGCAAGATTAGGCAAGATGAGGCTAGATAAGGCTAGACGAGGCAAGATGAGGTAAGATGAGGCAAGATAAGGTAAGATAAGGTAAGATGAGGCAAGATGAGGCAAGATGAGGCAAGAATAGTCAAGATGAAGTAAGATGAGGCAAGAAGAGTCAAGATGAGTCAAGATGAGGCAAGATGAGGCAAGATGAGGCAAGATGAGGCAAGATTAGGTAAGATGAGGCAAGATGAGGCAAGAAGAGGCAAGATGAGGCAAGATGAGGCAAGACGAGGCAAGATGAGGCTAGATGAGGCAAGATGAGGCAAGAAAAGTCAAGATGAAGTAAGATTAGGCAAGATGAGGCAATAAAAGTCAAGATGAGGCAAGATGAGGCAAGATGAAATAAGACGAGGCAAGATGAGGCAAGAGAGGAGAGATGAGGCAAGAAGAGTCAAGATGAGGTAAGATGAGGCACGATGAGGCAAGAAGAGTCAAGATGAGGCAAGATGAGGCAAGATGAGGTAAGATGAGGCAAGATGAGGCAAGATGAGGCTAGATGAGGCAAGATGAGGCAAGATGAGGTAAGATGTGGCAAGATGAGGCAAGATGAGGCAATATGAGGCAAGATGAGGTAAGATGAGGCAAGATGAGGCAAGATGAGGCTAGATGAGGCAAGATGAGGCAAGATGAGCCAAGATGAGCCAAGATGAGGCAAGATGAGGTTAGATGAGGCAAGATGAGGCAAGATGAGGCAAGATGATGCAAGAAGAGTTAAGATGAGGTAAGGTGACGCAAGATGAGGCAAGAAGAGTCAAGATGAGGCAAGATGAGGCAAGATGAGGTAAGATGAGGCAAGATGAGGTAAGAAGAGGCAAGACGAGGCTAGATGAGGCAAGATGAGGTAAGATGAGTCAAGATGAGTTAAGATGAGGTAGGGTGACGCAAGATGAGGCAAGAAGAGTCAAGATGAGTCAAGATGAGGCAAGATGAGGTAAGATGAGGCAAGATGAGGTAAGAAGAGGCAAGATGAGGCAAGACGAGGCAAGATGAGGCAAGATGAGGTAAGATGAGGCAAGATGAGGCAAGATGAGGGAAGGTGAGGCAAGATGAGGCAAGATGAGGCAAGATGAGGTAAGACGAGGCAAGATGAGGCAAGATGAGGCAAGATGAGGCAAGATGAGGTAAGATGAGGAAGATGAGGCAAGATGAAGCAAGATGAGGTAAAAAGAGTCAAGATGAGGTAAGATGAGGCAAGATGAGGCAAGATGAGGCAAGAAGAGTCAAAATGAGGCAAGATGAGGCAAGGTGAGGTAAGATGAGGTAAGATGAGGCAAGATGAGGCAAGATGATGTAAGATGAGGTAAGATGAGGCAAGATGAGGCAAGATGAGGCAAGATGAGGCAAGAAGAGTCAAGATGAAGCAAGGAACTCAAAAGGACAGAGCAGTACACGGAGAAGGCCGTGTGTAATAAGATAGACTGGATGATGAAGAAAGGGAAGCATATAGAATATTCCTGAATACTGCCTGCTTTCCTGTCCATCTAGTGACATCCAGGTATTTCGTGCTTATCGCTTTCTTCTCCATCTGTCACACTGTGTAGTTGACAATCAAGGAACAATTCTGTAGTAGGAGCATCATCCATGTATTTCATGCCTATCACTTTCTTCTTCATCTGTCACACTGCGTAGTTGACAATCAAGGAACGATTCTGTAGTAGGAGCATCATCCATGTATTTCATGCCTATCACTTTCTTCTCCATCTGTCACACTGCGTAGTTGACAATCAAGGAACAATTCTGTAGTAGGAGCATCATCCATGTATTTCATGCCTATCACTTTCTTCTCCATCTGTCACAATGCGTAGTTGACAATCAAGGAATGATTCTGTAGTAGGAGCATCATCTGTGGGCTGGAAGACTCTTCTTGGTCTCTGTCTTCAAAAAGAACACATCAGGAATAGGTGTTCCATCAAGAAACCTGGCTAGTGCGAATAAATCTAGGCATGTTAGAGCAGTATGGTTGAAAAGTTTTATTTTGGATGAAAATTAGTTAAACTGGCTCACCTGTCTGCAAACCTACGCTTTAGGTCAAGGATTCAAGATGAGGCAAGATGAGGCAAGATGAGGCAAGATGCGGTAAGATGAGGCAAGTGGAGGCAAGATGAAGCAATATAAGCCCCAAGCACATTGACCTAAACGGAGTCACCATTTCATGTGGCTTACATAATGTATTACAGTGGAACCTGTCTAAGATGATCACTACATATTGTAAGGTAGCCACCTCTCTAAAACAGCCAGTGTCTGTGGCCCTAAGTAGCACTGGCATACAGTAGCACTAAAACATTGCAGTGTACCTCTGAAAAGCAGATATTTTGTCTAAAGGTCAATTACGTGCAATTGACCCACAAGTGGTTGTCTTAGACAGATTTCACTGCACTATATCTACACCAAACTGACACTAACACACCTCACACCTATGAGAGACCCAGAGAAAATGGCTGTCAAAGCACAGCCATTGTCTGTCAAAATTTGCTGCTACATATATGTGCAGGAGGATGTGCCTTTATAAATTATCCAATTTAAGAGTTTTCCGAATTGATTTATTGGTGCAATTTTACAATGGACAGTGTGTGTGTTGCTCACTCTTGTACGATGAGCACCTGTTCCTCCAGTGTTGTCCCTGACTGCATTACATTGCTTGAAGACCGGATCATGTTCAGGAGAACCACCTTGAGCTCTTCTCTGCTAACACCTTCGTCTCCATCCTACAGTAAGCATGCATACACAAGAACAAGTTATTCATTCAAGTACAATGGAATCTGTCTAAGATGGTCACTGAGTTAGGCAGCCACCTCTCTATAACAGCCAGCCTCTTTGGCCCCAAATAGCACTAAAACATTGCAATCTGTACCTCTGTAGAGCAGCCACCTCTCTATAAAGGTCAGTTAGAACTGGCCCACAGGTGGTTGTCTTAGACAGGTTCACTGCAGTACAAATATGACGCATCCCATACATCAATGTAACCTTGTTACAGTGGAACCTGTCTAATACAGCCACCTGTGGGCCAGTTGTAATTGGCCTTTATAGAGTACTGGCTGTATTACAGAGGTAGACTGCAATGTTTTAGTGCCATTTGGGTCCAGGAAGGCTAGATGTAACACAGCATAACACAGCAGCAATCTTAGACAATTTTTACTGTGACCACCACTACCACACAAACATCACACATACGTACATAGCGTTAAACCATGGTTGTCACCACATGTACGTATGTAGTTCACATAGTGGCACCTGCTACCCATGCATGTTCACAACACCACATGACACCTTCGCTTGTTGTCATGCACATGACATGAAGGTTGTTGGCAGGAGCATACAACCCAATTCCACCACACCGTGGCAACCAAATGCATTCACACACACACAATGTCTCCTCACCAGATTGAACATTCTGAAGAGAAGTTCGCACTTGTCTTGAAAGGAACCATGCAACACTATGGCCACACCACATACAAACTCCTCCAGGTCAATGTACCCGGTCTAATATAAAGAGAGACAGGAAACTGCTACATGTACAAGCAAAGGAGTAGTCTAGCTTGCTAGACCCACTCCGCCTAATCTGCTAGCCAGTTTCCCTCCTACCAGAATACCATGCACACGCACACACGCACACACGCACACACACGCACACACACACACACACACACACACACACACACATACACACACACACACACACACACACACACACACACACACACACACACACACTGCAATAAAAACAATGCGCACAAGTATACACACTACATAGCAATGTACGCACCCCTAAAATGATGTGCTGGTCGTTTCATTGAAACTCTGTCAAAGCACAACAACTCACATTCTTTCTGTCAAAGGCATCAAACAGCCTAACGCATGAGGAAGAAGGAATGTCAAACTCCTTGAGCAACTCGGCGAACATGACCCGGTCAACCTTACGCTTCTTGCCAGCCGTGGCATTCTTGAACTTGTTTATAATGCGTTCCTGTTCCGCGGCGTCCAGCTTACTGATGGAGTCGGAGCACTCCTTCATGAGGGATGAGTTCTGGCTGCCCATAACTTTATTTATTGCTCTATACGTACATTGATATTAGTACTGAGACATGGTGTGGTATCGGTATTAATTGGTATCCCAATGTATACTGTAAGCTAGCTAGCTCAGCATATAAATTATAGCTACAATCATGCATGTGTGCGCAATGTGTGGCCTTTTAAGAAGTCTACATTCCACCCGCGTAATAAGACCAATAGGAACTGTGAGTGGTCCTTCACCTTGATTGTGAACACCCTGAGGCTGAGTTCAAATTTGTCAACTCCTAGTGAGAACTGCTAGCTAGTTCACTGCAGTGACATAGCTACCAAGCATGCCGTGCAGCTGAACAGGGCAGCTAGCTGTAGCTGCAAATGTAGATTTTGAGACAGTGGGCAATAATTATAGCTACACCAGTATAATCTCAACATGCTGTGGAAGGGGCATCCAAATGAAACCATTGGATTCAGTTAGTGGAGCCTCCACCGTTACATCCAGGCAGGATTCTCTAGACAGGATCCCCCCCCCCCCCCCCCCACACACACACTCACATTTTGTCATCTTACTCTGTCACTTACTTTAGCATAGCTACCACCCCTTAACCCTACTTTGCAGCAGGAGCAGTAGGGGGAAAGACCAACAATGGCAATGTCAAAGTACAGCTATGAACTCAAACTAACATTCAATCTGCAACAACTATATTAAAAGTGAATTGCGAATTCACCACTGACGTACAAGCTGGTCTCAGACCAAGCACAAAACTGCACTTCAGTGTGCACGTGCACCTGCACGTGATCCGTTGCAGGCGTACCATGAACGCAGTAATACGATTAGCTACAAAAGCCACATTCTAGCGCTTCTGCGTCTGTGACTGTACAAGGACTACGGAGTCAGAATGGGCTGCCTACTAGTTCCAGCTGTTGTCAGCGCCTTCCTTCTCCCGCTAGCGGCAGCAGGACAGATGGATGACAACAGCACCATTGTCCTGAATCTAGCGTTCGTGACTTCCAACACCGGATCGTTCGTGTGTAACGGTAAGCAATTACGCGTGTTACACTATAGACAAATAGCTGGCTGCGTGCCTAGCCACGCGTAGATCGATGAGGATCCTAGTTATGGGGTCTGCAGGCACGCGTCGCTATGTGTATAGGGAAGTATACCTTTCTGCATGTGTGCGACAGATCAGCGATTTGTGAATGCGTGTGAGCGCTAATGTGTTTGTGCAGATGTGTAGGTGGATGATGTGTGTGTAGGCATTCATGAACGTGCACTCAACTGTACACATTCTGCATCACAATATGCACTGAGAGCATGCATGCATACTTTTAGTATGAGTGCTGGTTACATCCTTAAAGTATACGTGCTCTCTTAAGTGGAGTCTCTTTCTTCTCTACTCTGCTGCATTGTCAGCATCAACTCCAGGTGCAGAGTTAGCAGCACAGATCATCAACAGCGACACTGAACTTCTCCCAGGATACACTTTGAATCTAACAGTTCTTGACTCAGAGGTACCTCCATGCATAATTATAGTGCAACACAGTATGGAACATTGGGAAACAAGTTTTACTTGCAGAGTTGCATAATGGGCATCAGATTATCACTGAAAGTTTGGACATGTTAGTTACACTTTGTAGAACCTAATGGTAATCATGCAGCTAATTAGGTGGCCACTTAGCACATGCATGCATGGAATGTTAGTTTACCTAACAGACAAGCAAACACAATCATTTTGTGGTATATTGAGCTATATGGTGTTAGCCTTCTGCGTAATGGATCACAGGAGGCCTAGGTCAGTATTGAAACAAGAGATTCTTGTGGCTTTGGGGTGTGTTGGTGATGTCATCACGCAGGTCACCCCCCGTATTGCTGTAATATAGTCTTCCAAGCATGGTGATCAAAGGTTGGTGGAAAATTGAAGAAGGAGTTTCCGAAGAACGAAACACAATCTTTTCCCAATATCTTAGATATGGCAGCGGCGTAAAAATGGCAAGAAGTCTGATGGAACGATGTTAAACCAAATTTTGGCTTGACGAGGTTACTACGCTTCTTCATAATCCTACCACTTTTTGTGACATTTCATCCAGAATTGAATTAGTTTATCCCAAACATCAAAAATGTGAATTACATTTATTATAATAAGATACTGTAATTAAGCTATATGCTTGGTCATGAGCTGTATGAGTTACCCTGCAGTGAAGGAGGAGAAGTATACATTATGCATATAGTGTTCCAGTTCCCCACGGGACCTTGCACTGCATGCATATGCATGGACTTGATATGACTGACATCTGCAGCTGCACAGTACGCGTATATGCAGCTTTAAAATTGTTATGAATTATGCATAATATTATAGGTCTAGCATAAGAAAGAACTAACACTGTGACAGCTATCAGGTCATTAGCAGCATCACTAAACATAGACTACAGTGGAACCTGTCTAAGATGGTCACTGAGTTAGGTAGCCACCCCTCTAAAACAGCCAGCCTCCCTGGCGCCCAAAATAACACTAAAGCGTTGCAATCTACCTCTGTAGAGCAGCCACCCTCTCTATAGGTCAGTTAGAGCTGGCCCACAGGTGGCTGCATGTCTTAGACAGGTTACACTGTATAGAGAAACTACCGCCAATAGCTGCTACTTTCAAAAGAGTTAAGAGTGGATTGAGAAGGAGGAGTTTCCATGAACCACCACTTGTACATTCACCACACTAGGAACCCATGCATGTAACACAAGACACAGTACACTGTGTATCACATGTTTATACCAGCTTACGGTACATGTTACATGTAGTTGGGGAAGGGCATTTTTACAATGGAAGTCTAGTAAAGCAAGTTCCTGTGTTTTCTTGAGGTCAGCCCACACAACCTCTAGTTCTGTGGTACATGTACAACTGTGTAGGGGCTAGGGAAGGCCCTCCTTCACTGGAAGATAACTGAGTGATGTGTACCCTTTCATAAACAAACCTAACATGTTTCCTTGTAAGAACACTGTTTTCCGCATACGGCAGTTACTAGGTTTGAAGCTCAGTTCCATTTTGTAGGCAACTTCCAGTGGTTAATTGTGTATAATAATATTATACAGGTTGTGAAAGCAACTATTTTTATTCTTACAATTGCTATACTGTACATGCAATTTGAGACGCGCTCTTGGTGATGAGAACACAGATGCAAACGGCTGTTGTTTTGACTGTAGTTCTAAACAAGATTCTCTTTATCTAAGAGGTGGGTGCTGTGGTTAGTGTGTTGCTATGGCAACAAACAGTAGAATTGATAAGCATGTGTGCATGCATTATCAGCTGTCTGGTATTAAATGTATTGAATTATGCATATCAAGTCAACTAAGAACCATTAAATTTTAATGAATGTACAAAGGTATCTTAGCAGTTGGCACATTGAGAAATTGTGACAATTAATGAGTAAAGTTGTTAATTGGTTAATTAGACAATGGCAATCAATCAGTCAATTAAGCAATTTGAATTTATAGCAACTTCACACTGAGAATAGCTGCTTTGTTTGATTGACCAATTGACCATTACTGGATTAATTATTCATGGGAGATTGTGGTTATGTCAATATGAATCTGGCTAATGATGCCTTTATTAGGGGAAGATCAGTACATGTTTAGTGGTATTCATATACCATCCTGCAGTTTAAAGGTCAACAATTATTCTTGAGTGAAACATATAATAGGACACTGCATTTATTGAACATCAGACTGGAGGAAATTTTTGACCACAAAGTCTGCAAAACTGTTTAGAAAACCTTCACAATTGTCAAAATGGTCTACTGCCTGCTGTAATTATTGCAAGTCCAACAATTGCAATTGTGTTCTCTGTTACATGGTTGTGCTATCATGATCTATGCTGTATACTATAGCAGTGAGCCTTTACTGCACCAACCTTAGTATGCAATCGTGTATATTCATGAGGTGAGTGCATGTGTGCGCTTCAATTCTTGGTGTGCTGCTCTCTGCAGTGTAATTCAATGACGGCTCTCAAAGTCTACTTTGATTTCTGGACAAAGACAAGAAGCCCAGGTCCAGTGTTCTTTGGAGGTGGTTGTTCAAATGCAGCAACCTCCATGTCAATAGTGTCAAACTACTGGCACACCATCCATGTAGGTTGAACGATCAACGTGTGCATGTGCACTCAATGAGACCTCTCTCCCTTTGCATACATGTTAACCTTTGATCTACTCACACGCATTCCCTCTCCTTCCAGACTTCCTTACCTTCTATCTTACACTGCCCTTCTCTTCATATCACTCCTCACAATCTCACTCACACTGTCTCCCTCACATATCCCTCCTCACCCTCTCCCTCACTCTGCCTTTCCCCTCACATCCCTCCTCACTCTTTCGCTTACACTACCCCCTTCTCAATTCCCCCAAACTCACTCTCTCACACTGTGTACCCTTCCACTCACATCCCTCCTCGGTGAGAGCATGTGAGTGTAGGAGTCCTCACCCTCTCTCTCATCCCTACTCACCCCTCTCCCTCATGCACACTACCTCTCTCAGGTAACCTACTGTTCATCAAACCCCTTACTCAATGAATACACAAACCACTTCCGCACCCTTCCCTCTGAGACTGTTATTCATCAAGGACAAGCCACATTTGTGTCCACGATCCAACAGTGGGAGGAGGTTGCCTTGGTGATTCAAAACGATAACATCTTCACAGGAGTGAGCCCATGTGACTGTCATGTGACCAACCTACAGTATGTGATCTGTATCCCATGCTATATGCATGTGACTGTCATGTGACCGGTGCAGCACACTGTGCTTATTTTGCATCTCGCATTCTTTCAGGGCATTAAGAAGATGGAGAAGATTCTGAAAGAGCATGGAGTGGCCGTGAGAACTTTCAGATTTGTTCCTGAGGTGCCTTTGCAAGGACTGGAGCTACTATGGGTACGTTAACATTAGCCAGTGTGTGTGTGTGTGTGTGTGTGTGTGTGTGTGTGTGTGGGTGTGTGTGTGTGTGTGTGTAAGTGTGTGTGTGTGTGTGTGTGTGTGTGTGTGCGTGTGTGTGTGTGTGTGTGTAAGTAGCTAAGTGAGTGTTAGTGTCTGTGTATGGATGTGTGTACATGTGCCAGTGTTAGAAGGTGTTACTATTATGTATGCTCCATAGTCTGTTGGTGTCTCATTTGCAGGCGAAAACTCCTCGTGTCCTCATTGTCAATGCGTACCAGCCCTACGTTAGGGAGGTCCTGTGTATGGTAGG
>OZ025878.1:6843034-6850534 GCA_964019415.1 Ianthella basta
CACAGAGTCCACATAGTTTACTTCCTAAAGTCTCAGACAGGATCTCTCCATCTCTTCCTGGGGCGTCCTCTCGATCTCTTTCCAATTCCTTCCTCTGTCAGCACCTTTTCCACCACACTTCCCTCCTGCTCTACACCTTCTCCTTCCAGCATTCTCTCATCCTTTCCACTTTCTTCAATGCACCCAATCAACATCTTTCTTCAGTACAACATTTCCATTATATTGACCCTCATTGTAGTGTATGGATGCATGACAAACCCCTGACAAAAGAAATGTTGCATTTCATTGTTAATCAAGAAGTGACTTTGCTGGCATTCTCAGTACAGTCCAAAGGAGTTATCATTCCACTTGCAACTCAGCATGCCTAATTATATTCATGGTGTATGGGGAGCGATATACGTAAAGGTGGTATGTGTGCAGAGCAAGTTGTATTATAGTAACAGTCAATCAGATGTAATTAATTAATTAACTTGTATCATAATTCCAAACTTATTTGTAAACACAAATAAGTACAAATATTTTTAGTACAAATATTATAAATAGTCAATTTGAATACAGATTTACAGATTTACAGATCTATACATACAAATTTATTTATTTACATAGTAATTGTCTGCACTTTTATACTCTTTAATTCTTAAAAGACACTGTTTTGCTTAATGTTTCATGCTGTTAATTAATGACCCATTTGATCTCTCTTTCTGATCAGGTAAACATCTGGCTAATCTCAATTGGGTTCACGCTTGTGTTTGGGTCTCTTGTTGTCAAGACTTGGAGGATCTACTACATCTTCAGTCAAGTGAATGCTAAAAAGGTCAAATCTGCAAAACTAAAGGTAATTGTGTAAAGCTGTATTCCATCCCATATTTACAGTATTTCAGATTGACACACATGGGGCTCTGGGTTATCAACTACTGTGAGACGTGTGAACAGTTTTTGCCAAAGCAGCGCAATATATATGTCCAAGTGATGCCGATCTTTCTCAAATTCGGCTAAGTGTGCATGAGACTCGAACAGGTTGCCAGAAACTTTAACAAGACTACTTTAATATAATAGAATTTGGTCTTGAGTAGAGGCTGGGTAGACTATACAGCATAATGTACCTTACAGTAAGAGAAAAACCAAGTGACTTTTTAATGTGATGGTGAAGACTTTGACATATGGGAAGAAACACAGTGTTGCAGTGGCGGATCTAGAGGGGGATCCAGGGGTGCAAAGGAACCCCCCTTTTGCTAGTCTTATGTAGGATATTGGGCAGTTTTTAGACCAGAAAGAGCTAGGCGTGGTGGTCATATATTAGGGGCACTGTGTGTGAACCTAACTACTTTAGAACACCCCTTTCGGAAATCCTAGATCCGCCACTGTGTTGATGTGGAAACCAGTGTCTGTTTCCATAGCAACACTGTCCATATACGTACAGTTGTGCATGCTTGTTAGCTATGCTGTAACTTATCGAATGTTAATTAGCATGCAAGTGGTTGAATCAGTTGCTACAAGTTGCAATATTGGATGATGTAAATACATTAATGCATTGAGGACAGGGGGAATTGTTGAGCAGCACATAGCAGAGAAAATAGATGGAAATCAATGTAATACGTTTCGACCACGAAGGTCTTCATCAGTTACAAAACAAAACAGTAACTGATGAAGACCTTCGCGGTCGAAACGTATATTACATTGATTTCAATCTATTTTCTCTGCTACATGTTGCTCAACAATTCCCCCTGTCCTCTCGATGCCGGAGCAATGAGCCTCTACCAAATTACATTAATGCATTGTATGGTGGTTTCCTGCCTGTTATTGCAGCCTCCAAAAGACTGGGTGCTCTTATTGGTGATTTGTGGACTGCTGGCGATAGATATAGTGTTCCTCATCATTGTGACTGCAGTGCCCACGGCAGTGTTCAGGGCTGAGAAGCAGGAATCTGTGAGTTAGACAGCATGACAGTGTGACGGAGTGACATTATGACAGTGTGACAATGACATGACTTTATATGTGACTTTATAACATAGCTTAGACGATACATGGACGTACAGTATGTGTGCGTGTGTGTGCTTGCACTTGTGTGTGTGTTTGTGCATGTGTGCATGTGTGCGTGTGTGTGTGAATGTGTGACTGTGTATGTGTGAGTGTGTGAGAGTACTTGTGCCACAAATGTGTGTATGTGCATGTGTCAGTGTGCTGCTGTAGGTTTGCATCCATATGTACTGTATAATTATGTGGACCATACAATCAGATCTCCCATATATACAATGCTCTGGCCTACTCCCATTTTCCCATCCCCCCCTCCCCCCCCCCACACACACACACTCACACACAGGTCTCCCTCGAGGTCATCCTTGTATGCAAATCAGACAACCTGCTTCCAGTCCTCTTCACCTTTCTAGCATACAAGTCCATCTACCTCTGGGTAGGCCTCTTCCTTGCCTTTGAGAACAGAAAGGTGAACATCCCAGCCCTGGATGACTCCAAGTACATAGCCGCCGCCGTGTACTGCTCCTTTGTGACCTGCATCCCACTGGTCCCCATTGGATTGCTGGATCTGGTGCTAATGGACATCCGCAATGGGATCATCAGTGGAGGGGTGCTATTCGCCAGCACCATCATTCTTGTACTTCTCTTCATTCCTCGGGTATGCTAGCAGCACATGCAGTCAATATTGATCGTTGTGTGTGTACATTACAGAACAATCCCCATATACAGTGATGATTCCGTAAAAGCTCATTGCTATGTAGAGGGCTACGTACTGGTAGAAAGGAATAAATGATCACAAGTGTAAGCACATGTATCAATCCAGTAGGATTCACAATAAATCAGTTTTCAGAATGTTTCGATATCACGATCTTTCTCGGCTGATACAAAAAATTAACCGAGCAACTGCATGAAATTTCACTCCTACGTAACTCTTACTATAATACCAACCATCCTGCTGTATATATAATATGCTCTTTTGCTGCTTACTGGACAATCACACCCATGCACTTCCATTTGCAGATGCTTGGCTTGAGGAAGCGCTGGAACGAGGACACTGCAGAGGCAGCTCTCAGGCCTCGTTCTGTCTCTACCTCTGAGTCAGTGATGCCAGCCAGTCATGTGGCAACCATTGCAGCTCTTCAGAAGGAAGTTGAAGGCCTGAAGAGCCAGTTGAGCCGTACCAAGAGTACAGAGGTGAGCATATGCATGACGTGTGACTGACGTGCATTGTCTTTGACATGCCTTACATGACATGTGACCAGTCTCATGTGACATGAGTGTGACATGATTGTGGCGTGGCATGAGTGTGACATAATTGTGACATGACATGAGTGTGACATGTGGCATGAGTGTGACATGATTGTGACATGTGACATGATTGTGATATGTGACATTAACGTCATGTGACACAACACCCCAATCCCCACCTCCCCACTAGAGTGATGACCAGCCCTCCAATAAGACTCAAGATTCAGCAAGCATTGTCAGCAGTGCAGCAGTCATTGGTAGCAACTCCAGCAGCAGGCCCAAGTCCAGCATTGGTCCCAGGGTGTCCTTTGACACTCTTCAAGTGGAAACTAACTAGATGTACACCGGCAAAAGTACCGTAAGGCAGCTTCCATGCAAGAATTACTGGACCATTCAGTGCTTATTTTCTAGCTAGCATTATGTATCTTTATGATCTTCCATGTAGCCTCCTTCTGTACGCTTTAAATCATGATGTTTAAATATACATACATCCTATGGGGTGCCACATATATACAACTATATAGGACAGCACTATAGTATAGCTGCCACATGCTAACATGTATACCAGTATTACATGTACCGTGTGTGTGTAAGTAATCATCATCCTTGTCATTTTAATTATTATATCTAAATACAAAAATGTCAATGATCAAATCTATATACTGTGCATGAATTGAAGAAGGCACAATAACCCTGAAGTATTAGGTTGGCTATAGTAGACTCCCACATTTAATTGTGGGTAGCTCAATGCATTCATTCGTTTTACCCCTATATAGTCTATAGTGCTAGCGCTACATTTCCAATGCATATTACAATGCAACCTGTCTAAGACAGCCCCCTTCAGGCCCCTTTATAGAGTGGTGGTTGCTCTACAGAGGTAGCTAGCAATGCTTTAGTGCTATTTGGGGCCAGTTAGGCTGGCTGCATTATAGAGAGGTGGCTGCCCAACACAGTGACCAACTTAGACAGTTCCCACTGTACAACCTGCACATAAACCACTACCACTGTCCCTATATTGACAGCTGTCCAATGTCAATAAACAGCATTACACACATTGCTGCACACAAAATAGATAGCACAGTGAACATAGCATGTTACATAATAATATTAAAATGTTGGCTATAACTGAATCAGTACATCAACTGATGACAGGATCGTTTGGCCTTGTAAACCTTTGACATGCAAATCTCTCCTTAATTACATTTGCACTGACTAACTAGCACAACATGATAGCCAATAGCTGAGATTGTTGGAGAATGAAGATCTACGAACAGGTTGGAGGGAATGATATAAATGAAGGGGCAGTCATGAAGCCATGCCCCTGCCAGAGCCATCAGCCTCAAGGAACACCCCATGGATCTCATCCGCTGAAGGTGCACCTGTTTTGACTGACCCAACTATCTTCATTCACATTGATCATCCTCATGATCACCATTGCATTAACAAATAGTTGCCTCATAACTATATATAGCCTCATTCCCAGGCCACGTGCATGCTAATTAACTCAGACGGCCTAGGAACGAGGCTACCTCATAACATATCACCTTTTGCTATAACCTTTATGTTAGCTTATTGTACAGTGCATTGCAATAATGCTTGAGTGAAGAAAAAGGAAAGGTTGTCAGGAAGGCAGCTAAGTGTACAAAAGAAGGAGCATGAAAGGGAAGAAAGATCATCCTTACCTTATTAATTATATGCCCAATAAGGTGTAAATAATACTTATAAGTTAGTGCTGCTTGTCAGTTATTCGCAGTAATATAGTCTAGCTATGTGGGCTTCCACGCGAAAAGGTGCCTTAATTCGTCTAGCTGTGTTATAAATTAATGAAGACATTTCTCGAGTTCGCCTGCTAGTAGCTACTCGACGACGGCGACACGCACTACTGCTTGTAAGGCAAGGATGCCAGCTACTTTTCGCCGTTCGATTGACCTAGCCGCCTACGCCTCGATCTTGGCAATGGGGCTGCAGCCGCTTGCAATAAAACCAGCTTTAGGAGACGTAACTATTGTCGCTTCTGACGACAGATTCAAATAGTCTGCGAGAGAAAACCAGTGCGCAGACCTGGTATATGTATACGACTTGGTAGAGTGTGGCGAAGAGCAAGGACAGTATTTTAGGGATAATTAGAAGCCTCCCGCGGCGAGGAGGGAAAAAGACTCGGCGCAGGATGAGCCCGCAGAAGTTGGAGCTAGGTTGGAAGAAAGGGGTGAGCAGGCAAAGGTGTAGGAGTTCTTAGAGGAGGCTTGTGTCTACCACACGTACAGTGCATGGTCACGAGGGACTTCATACTACGGGCATACAAGAACTTCTTTCGGGACAGCAATTAGCTAGCTAGCTAACTGTAAAAATCAGTCTTGTTCGGTCTTCACGCGCCTGTCTAGAACCCGTTTCAAGAAACAATTCTAGGTTGAAGTTCACCATATCCTTCTTTCCGCTCAGTTGAGGGTCACGAATCAACTGATATGTCACCAAAAACCCAAATAGTGGTTTCCATTCTCGCCCACCTCCTCGGCCGCCATTTTTAATGATATGCGAATGAGGCCTCGGAAGTATATAACGGGTATACCATTTAAAATTTCATTGCCGAAAGTGAATTGGAACATGTCCTGAGACACATGTGTACATTTCGCTTAGATACTGCTAAATTTGCAAGAAAAAGAAATTTGAAAAAAAAAGCACAAAGACACATTTTCGTGTGGAAGCCCACTTTTTTGCCATGATGCACTATAATTATAAAACTTGTAATGTATTAATTTTATAGTGATATATATTTTGACAAAAGTTTTTCGTTCTTACGCTCAGAAGCTAAGAACTGTGGTAACTTCATTCCAAGTCAGCGTATAGTGCTGAATGAAACGTCTAACCAGCACACTTGGGAAACCACTTATAACGCTTTGACATGATCACACCTTGTTGGCCGGCCAGACAGTCAGCAATGTGGGTGGTGTGCGCACCCAAACAATATGAAGGCTGAAATGGCATTTATACCAACGCAAGTGATCCTGTAGGCACGCATCTTGTGTAAACTGTTTACACAGAATAGTACAGTAACCACATGCACTAACTATATAATTTAAGCACCTTCTCGCATTACATTATTCTTCACTGTCATATCCACCTCTGCAATCAGTTGCCTTTACATGAGTATAGCACAATGTGGGGCTAAGGAGCTCGAGCTTTGTATCACTGCATGAGTGCAGATCTGAAGACAAGGCTGAGGACAAAATAGACTCAATCTGCAAGCAAATGCTCATGAGTAACAGGCACACATTTGAAGCTCCCATATATCTTTTAATAAAGCTGCTTTAGCTTGTGTTAATTATAGGTGTATAGTATGATTGGAGCTCTAGAACTTTCTGCGCCACATAACAACCACATCAAAAGGTTAACTGCATAGTGTTTACAGCCATAGAGTTGTCCCTGCAGCCATATACACAGCTATATTATAGGCTGTATATGTGACTTTAAAGTCCCTCACTCACCACATATGCAGCCATGCATGTAGATAGGTGCACATGGCTGCACATATCACCCAGACAGTCTGCTGGCCATGCAGTGCTGCCAAGGATGCAAGCATGCATGTGCCTATGTCCATGTGTGAACCTTTTAGTTAGGGTTGACTTCAATTTGGCATAATTATAAGTGAGCGGATTTGAGAAAAGGGGGCACTTGTTGCTATTTGTTGATTTTGAGTTAGCAGTACTGGATGGAAGCACAGGATATGAGCTCTTCGTTGCACTTTGTTGCGTTTCAATATCCGCTCCCGTTCCTGAGATACGCTCGCCCAAAGAATGAAACTATGCTCAGTGCAATTATTAGAAATCAGCTCGTAACCCCTTCCATTATTATCCGTGAACATGATGGCGTAATTCTTCTTCTTGGTTTGAAGTGCAGGAAAGGACAACAAATTTCAAACTTGACTAGGATGTTGGGACGGTACCACAGGTACAAAAGAAGCAAAAATCCAAATTTACTGAGAACATCACTCGGTTGCATGTTTGGTCCGTAGTGACACTTTATACATAGCGACGAGTGGGCATTTTTCTCAAATCCACGCACATATTTCATTAGCATGCCTATATACAATGCTGTATGTGTAAACTTATTAATTGCAAGAACACATAATTATTGCACTATCAGATCAAATCAAATACTAATAGTTCTATTCTATACATTATTGTGCGATAATTATCATTTCACATTAATATAGTTGTATTAGTAACTGTTATAGTATAAACTTGCACATTATTCATACACCATATCAATCAAATGTGTCAA
>OZ025878.1:6855534-6923034 GCA_964019415.1 Ianthella basta
TATATCTACACGGTCATGAACTTAAGTGTTATTGGACTTTCACATAGCACATAGCAACAGAGTCTACTCGAAGACGTTTTGACCATGTAGGTCTTCACTAGTTACAAAGCAGTTTGAAATTGATGACAACCTGGTTTGCTGTCTCAGAAGCCACTCAATGAAGTGTTCCAGAGTCCCACACATTCCGCCCCGCACTGGCATATACATTGGTTATTGCACAATTCAACACTCTCAAAGCTTTATCCACTTACATACTCTACTGCACATTGATTGTTGTCATGGAAACGACTTGAAATCAGATGAAATGTAAGTAATATACTTCACAAATACTGTGATAATAGAAGATATGCAGTAATTCCGGATTCCAACTCACATCGTAGCTGTTTCACTGCAATTTGAACTGGATCTTTGCACTCCAGTCCTGGTACGTTCATTGCATCTGCAAGATGTACCTAGGGAGTGTTGAAGGGGAGAAGAAATAAAGAGAGACATGTAATGTATATACACCGTTACCAAGGAAACTGTGCCCAATTAGGAGTTATAGGCCTGAGAAAACATGGTTTCCACACACACACACACACACACACACACACACACACACACACACACACACACACACACACACACACACACACACACACACACACACACACACACACACACACACACACACACACACACACACACACACACACACACACACACACACACACACACACACACACACAATGTACCTACGTATCCCCATCACCACTAAACCAATACCACATCTCACCTTACCCAAACTACAACAAAATCAAAACAATGCACTTAATACACATAACCTGTCTAATCGTACAACATTCACTCAAATTACACCTCGTAACTGTAAACTGGCCCACACAGATAGGCCTACAACATGCTATCATATCTAGTGCACTGTGCCCACCCATGGGCATCACTAGGGGTATGACTTGCTTAAACAGCATTGAGATAAGGTGCCTTTGGCAATGGAAGAGTAAGCCAGTATCAGTCAGCCAGTGCCAATTTCATTTCAGACCCATAGTCGAAACAGCTCACTATCACTATCATTGCTACACTGTGACCTTCACACTCACACACACACTCACTCACACACACATGCACACGTACATACACACACACGCACACGTACATACACACACACACACGTACACACACACACACACACACACACACACACACACACACACACACACACACACACACACACACGCACACGCGTACATACACACACACACACTGACCTTTCCGAACTGCCCCCCTCCCCTAGCTCCCTGGTGTATTTCAGAATTCTCTCTCTTGGAAACTGACGCTTTCTCAACTCAAGCTGAAGTTGACGGAAGTCCTCAGAGAGAAGGGTCTGATTCCCAGTTAATTTGGAACTGGAACCTGATTCCTCGTCATCTTCAGACTCAACAGTAGCTGACTGCATGTTACAATACAACGATGCTTATAATTAAAGGGTTTCACCCATCAGACACACACATTTAGCCATCCAAAACCACATGTGCACCACACACACACACACACACACACACACACACACACACACACACACACACACACACACACACACACACACACACACACACACACACACACACACACACACATACACACACACACAGAACTTACATCCTCCTCCAGCACTTCATAGTTGTGTGAACATGGCAGGACAGGAACTGAGTACAGAAGTGGAGGAAACCAGAAGTGAATGACAGGTGGAAGACAGATGGTAGAGAAACAAATATGTACGAATGAGGTGACAAGGCGTGCAAGGTGTAAGATACTGTTACAGTTCCTGTCATGATCTTAATGGAGGAATGACACCAAATTTAGACAAAATCTACGGCCTACATTACAATCCTACGTATATGAACATATCACCTACTCCCAATGACACCCACGCAACTCTGCCACAGCCACACACACACACACACACACACACACACACACACACACACACACACACACACACACACACACACACACACACACACACACACACACACACACACACACACACACACACACACACACACACACACACACACACAGTACAACACAACACAGTACAGCAGAAGACACCAAATCAACACTACAAACAGCAACACACCACAAATCACTGAAACACACACATCCACAGCCACACTCAGCAGAAACATCCACAGCCTACAACACAAACCAGCAGTACAGAGCCCTCATGTCAGCAGAGACCAGCCGCTAGTGGTAGGCCTAACACAGCCCACAACAGCTGTCCTCATGGCTACCTGAGTAGGAACAGCTGAGGGTGTCAGACTCTGCTTCGGCACAGAAATCGTCAAAGTACCCGGAGCTGTTCTCTGAGGTAAAACTGTCTGTGTCCGTGATCATCATCTCTGCAAGACTTCTAGCAGCTGGTGAACCAGGAGTGCGAGAAGAGAGAAGGTGGGAGACTGCCAGAATTAGTCCTTCTTGGAAAGACAGACCCAATTTCTTTTGAAAGAATCCAACCAAGTACTTCCACCACACCCCACAATCAACTCAGGAACAGTTAACACTATTATCAGCTCTTCAGAGAGGACAAAACCAATCTCTCAACCAAGAACTATCCTCTGAAACAGACTAAAGGAAATGAGAACACGTGCTTCGCACTGTGACTCCTCTGTGGCTTGGCAGCACTTATATACTGTCCATTTCAATGGGTGTAACAAGTCGATGCACTATTGGCTGCAGTGACTAATTGAATTATTACATTCATGATAGCTTAGAACGTAACCATGGCATGTGGGTGAGATTTTAGTATTCCCCCACACAGCTACAATACTAATTACATCTCCATATACACATTATGTACTCTATGTATTCACAAGCCATACAATTATACTATTCCATAACAGTATACATGTGGTTCCTACTACATACATTAGCATGGCCAGTGTATCGTGTATAAAGTGTTACAGTGTGTGATAAGCCAGACCAATGCCCCCCACACACTGGGATGTGAGCAGCTGGTAAGGGCAGCCAAGCAACATGGCCTCATAGAGAGACAAGAGGGAGGGAAGCGGATACTAGAAGTGTAAACAGGAGAGAGGGTGTGGTGGGAGAGGAATGGTAGTAGAGCAGGGAAGAGGATGAGAGGAAGAGCGTTTGACAATAGCCTGGAAGGAGGAGGAGGCAAGGAGAGTGAACAAGAGAGAGGCTGTGTGGTGGGTGTAAGAAGGGCAGTAGAGAAGGGAAGAGGGAGATGAAGGAGGGGAAGGAGAGAGGGAAGAGGAGGACTGGGTAGAAGGTTAAGGAGGAGAGTAGATACCGTTAAGGCCAGAGAGAAAGGGGAATGAGGGGACAACTAAGAGAATGGAAGGAGACAATGAAGGAGGAAACATGAACAAAAGTCCATGAGATGGAGAAAGGGTAAGACGGAAACAGAGCAACATAGAAGGAAGAAGGAAATGGTAAAGAGAAAAGAATACCCTTGTCAAAAGAGACGCCAACCAATTGACACACTGTCGATCGACAATGCTTTGAGATGACTCGAAGTGGAAGAGTAGGCATGCCTGCTGGTCTGAGGGAAGGTCGGTTGCTATACTCGGAAAAGGGGACACACGCAACTTGCTGTGAATGGAGTCATTAGAGCACACAAAGCTTACATTGAAATCTCAGTGAAAGAAATAAATGAATTGCTCTTGATAGTCAGCATAGAGTAAACAGCAATTGAAGGCTTCACAATTATTGAATGATGGCAAAATCCCCTGCGACTATCCCCCGAAGGGTCAAATTGCTCAGAAATTGAATTTATTGTTCTATTAATAGATGTGACCAAATATGGTCAAACTGACTGCTTGTGTGTGTGCTGCGTCTACGCATATTGTAGTGTGCCCAAATAGACAATGCATTGTGTGGGAACAAGTGATTCATTCTGGACACTTCTGGGACAGATTTATGGAGCGTTGATGAGCATTCATGTAGCTGTAGGTCTGGTTCCAGTAAAACGCTTCAACCCCGAGGGTCTTCATCAGTTACAAAACCCAGTTTTGCAACTGATTAAGACCTACAATTTTGTAACTGATGGAAGACCCTCGGGGTCGAAACGCTTTACTGGAACCAGACCTACAGCTACGTGAATGCTCATCAACACTCCATAAATCTGCTAGACAACGTAGCATGAGCCTCTACCACATTACATTTGGGAGAGTTTGGGACAGGCCTGTACAGTGTTCTCCCCAGATAATAATATAAGAAGGGTACACTTGACCAACAGTCACGTGAGGAGTGGCTAGTGGATGGTTGGGGGTGGGAGAGGGTGTCACTTTCACTTGCAAAGTGCATTAGCTGAATACAGGGAGAGCCCCGTGACACAGCAAATGCTATTGTCCACACGACATGACTAGTGGCAGCTACCTTTCAAGGAGGGTACAGTGCCATGTTTACAGCCTCAAGGAGGGTTCACAAGGAAGCAATAAGGGTTCTGTACCCTTCAAAAACAGCCTAGAGAGAACAGTGGCCTGGGATCCTGATTAGAGAGGTGCCCTTATTTCAGAGGTAGTTTGTACACATCTCTATGTAGCTGGGACAGTAGGCTCTGTCCTCATTAGAGAGGTGTCCTTATTTCAGAGGTAGTTTTGTACACATCTCTATGTAGCTGGGACAGTGGGCACTGTCCTCATCAGAGAGGTGTCCTTATTTCAGAGGTAGCTTTGTACACATCTCTATGTAGCTGGGACAGTAGGCACTGTCCTCATTAGAGAGGTGTCCTAATTTCAGAGGTAGCTTTGTACACATCTCTATGTAGCTGGGACAGTAGGTACTGTCCTCAATAGAGAGGTGTCCTTATTTCAGAGGTAGTTTTGTACACATCTCTACGTAGCTAGGGCAGTAGGCACTGTCCTCTTTAGAGATGTATATTGATTACAGTGTCTGCTTTAAAAGAGGCACCTCGGTACACTGTAACATGTCAAGACAACACTTCCTTCACAGATCAGCCTGTGCCACCCTCTACAATAGCCTTACAAAGAGGAAGCGTTCCCCTTTAGCTCTACAGCGGATACACCGAACCCAGTACTCCACGGTCCACGCTGATAAGCATTCTGCAAATGCCTACAAATACACACTGTCTACAAGCAAGCTTTATCTACATCATGTGCACTATCACACCCTCATTCCACTCACAGCTAACAGCTGTTCAGAGTCTTTACACACGCACGCACACACACATGCACACACACACACACACACATACACACACTGACACACACACACAACACCAAGTATGTACGTGCGGTGCAACTTTATAATGGCAAAGTGTGAGCTAGTCACATTCACTAATCAAAGCCAGTGATGTCACTTATACAGAGTAATCTGATTGGTCAATATCAGTAACTGAAACATAGCGTTTTTCACTTTCCTGCTGCTGAACTGAGCACTGCTCTGCAGTTGATAGTGTTAATCAATACTTCTGAAGGAGTGCGTGCAAAATTACACTGTTTCAATGCGCTCTCCCATGTACTATAGGAGTCAAACAGTGTAGGGGTACACTATTTGTTCCCTATAGTTATATAGGGGACAAACAGTGTAGGTACCTATAGTACTATAGGGGACGAACAGTGTAGGGGTACACTGTTGATCTCCTATAGTACAATGTTTGCAGAGAAAACCACATTCCAGGTGAAGTTCACTGAGGCCCCAGATGCCTGATGTTTGCAGGGGATGCAGTATTCCCCGGTCAAGTTCACTGGGGCAACAGACGCCCAATGTTTGCAGGGGATGCTTTCCTTACCATGTGTAGTTCCGAACGTTGTCTTTCATTCGTGTCACCATGGTACATAGACCATCTTAATTAGCATTTCCGAGTGTCACTGATTAGTCAGTGCCTGGGGTGGGAGTTTCAAAGGAGGCTTTGGATAGAGCCCGCCCACATCGGTATATAAGGAGGGAATGGATCAGTGGCTGTTGGCGGTGACCAGTGACCTGGCTGCTAAAGGGTCGGCTAAAGATCTAGAGGTTGCCGGTGCTGGTCTGGTTCACTGCCATTTTTCCCTTCCCCCTTTCTTTCCTTACCATGTGTAGTTCCGAACGTTGTCTTTCATTCGTGTCACCATGGTACATAGACCATCTTAATTAGTATTCCCCGGTCAAGTTCACTGGGGCACCAGACGCCCAATGTTTGCAGAGGAAGCCGTATTCCCCGGTCAAGTTCACTGGGGCACCAGATGCCCAATGTTAGCAAGGGATGCCGTATTCCCCGGTGAAGTTCACTGGGGCACCAGATGCCCGATGTTTGCAGGGGATGCCGTATTCCCCGGTGAAGTTCACTGGGGCACCAGATGCCCAATGTTTGCAGGGGATGCTGTATTCCCTGGTCAAGTTCACTGGGGCACCAGATGCCCAATGTTTGCAGGAGAAACCGTATTCCCCAATCAAGTTCCTTGGCACTACAGGAGATCAACAGTGTGGGGGTAAACGGTTGATCTCCTATAGTTCTATAGTATTGATCTCCTGTACTACGTTGAGGGAGCCCACACTCTAGCTATCTATTCTACACTGTAAGCATCCGCCCCTACACTATAGTGGACCAACAGTGTACCCCTACACTGTTCGTTCCCTATAGTACGATAGTGGACCAACAGTGTACCCCTACACTGTTCGCCCCCTATAGTACTATAGGAGACCTTCAGTGTGCCTACACTGTTGGTTTCCTATATAACTATAGGGAACAAACAGTGTCTTCCTACACTGTTTGACTCCTACGTACATATCCTCATATATCCTTTTGCACCTTCACTGGTGTGTTTTTCAATAATAATAATAGTACATGGGAGAGCGCATTGAAACAGTGTAATTTTGTCTTTACCCCTTTTGAAGGGTATGCCTCCCACGCAGGAAGTTGCCTTTAGCTGTACAAGAATCAATGGTATATAGGAGATGGGCAGCTGAGCATGTCATGCTACTCTTAATCTAATTTCACTTGGGTATGCATAGCGGGTGCCTTCCTTAGATTTCATCGACAAGAACTTCTTCAGCAATCTCCCACAACCTTTGTATGTCCAACTACAACGCCATCTCTCTTTACCATTACAACATTTCTGTCCAGCCTCGAACTCATCATGCATTCATTATCCTGTCCAATCTTGACACTCCCTCTACCCAGCTGTAACACCAAAAATGCTAGTTTACAGGATACAGCATTGGGGCAATACCAGCTGTCACAGTGACAATACCAGCTGTCACTGTGACCTTACCAGCTGTCAAAAATGAGTGGCTTCTGCTGGAAACATAAACAACCATCCCTTACATGTACAGTGGAACCCCAATAGTGCGGACACCCTTCGGAACAAGAGAAGTGTCCTGATTATAGAGGTGTCTGCATGTCAGAGGTACGGCTTATAAGCCCATACTTTAAAACAATCATCTAATATGCATGAAAAGTATCAAAATAAGATGAATTTTTAAAGGTAGAGGTGGTTCGCTCGAGTACTCGACTTATGCACCATTTCTGAAGACGATTCTAAAGGGTAGCTGTTCCCGCTGAACTTTCTTATGTCATAGACAATTTCAAAACCCTTAGTATAGACGATTTGCGGCACTCGTAAACTTCTGTGCTGTTCCTGACACTTGTCAGAGGTAGCGGTGCAAATCAGGGAGCGGCCACTTTCTAGCAGCTGATGGAAATGTCCGGATTATCGGGTGGGGTTTATACAGAGTTGTATAGGGCGGTACACAGGGCGCTGTCCGCAATACGGAATAACGGGGTGTCTGCATTTCAAGGGGAAGTTTATACAGGTAAAATAGGGCCAATCGTTGGGACTTTAGAAAGTGTCCACATAATCGAGGTGTCCGCTTTTCAGGGGTGTTCGCAAGGTGGGGTTCCACTGTAGTGGGTGTGTACAGGTACACACAATGAAGAACACTAGGAGTTGGAGTGGTAAAAACGTTTCAAAAAATAATCATTTCTTCACAAAATCTATCAACGTAGAAATTTACATACAAGCAGTAATATGCCACTTAAAGATACAGCATATAATGTCATTCAAGTGTGGAGAGAAGCACATGAAGAAGTGTGCATTTGAAGACAGATAAAAATTTGGCAGGCCATTAAAAATCGGTTCTACAGCATACATAAGGTGCAATGGTGAACCCGGTGAATCCTTAATTTACGCCTGAATCAATCCACACCGAGTTTGACTGCCACCTACTATAAGTAGTTGTACCCTTGCAGTAACTACTAAGGGCTAAAAGGTCACACACTTCAAAGTGAGTAACAAACTGTGAACAGTGAAGGTTGTTCTCTTTCACAATGACATGGTAAAGTATAAATGTATTTATAAAAATACTGTAATTGTATGCAAATACCATGTACCATTGTGTGAAAAGATTAATGTGATTGTTTGTAAATAAACAACAAATGTAGCATCTGCGTACAACGTTTCAAATTCTTGGTAGTTAGTTCGTAATACAATGAAACCTGTCAAATATAGACACTGTATAATGTGGCCACCTCCTTAAAGCAGCCAGACTCCCTGGCCCCTAATAGCACTAACACACGTAGAATTAAAACATTGCAGTCTACCTCTGCACGGTAACTACTGCAGCGTGTAGATTCCAATTAACTAGCAGACAGGTGGCCAATGTGGTTAAGCTACAGAATGTTCAATGTTAATATGGTTAAAAGTTCTCAGCTTGTTGATCACTAGTTAGGTACAAATGGCCTAACCAGTTTAGACACATGCAAACAGTTTCTCTAATGTCAAATAGCAGCTGTCTCAAAGCCTTTTAAAGTGTAATACTGTAAATGCAATTGCTGCAGTCTTGTTTGACGAGCAGGTTCAAGTTGTTGACCCAGACATGTTGAAGCGCACGTGTGTACCTAACAAACGCGGCACTCTATAAGATGAGGATGTTTGCCACACTTCCCACACTTCGCACAGTACAACTTGGTGTAGTGCATTCATACGTCTCTGTGGTAGCTTTAGAAACTTGCAGACAGCAGATGTTCAGTTCGGCAGACAAAGATGGATCATGCGTCTGTAGTCATAGCTACAGCACTTATGGTCCAAAGCTATGTCTAAGGTACATTCATCAAGCTGGTTGCTATGGCAACCATGCATTGTATTCGAGGGCAGCAGACCATGTCAAGTCCTAATAGGAGCACCTGTAGTTAGGTGTGGTGTGTCGGTAGGTTCACTGGACTTGGCAGGCTACTGAAACCTTTACAGGTCACATGCACTGCACAGCCACACAAATGCAGAGTCACACACAACCACACACACTGCATCAAAGGTGCAGTGTATACACACAGGAGACACATCATTGTAAGCATGCACGTAGATAGACAGACAGGCATGCACACGCACGCACGCACGCACGCACGTACGCACGCACGCACGCACACACGCACGCACGCACACACACACACACACACACACACACAGTAAACCCACCATTAGCCTTGGGAGTCTCCAGCCGTCGGATGGGCCACCTCACACCAGTGCTCAAGTTGACCTGTCGCTGATGGTGGAGGTCAAGGAGGATGGGGGTGGGGGAGGGGAGGCTCACAATCACCTCCAACCACTTGGACCCTTCCGACTGAAACAGCTCCTCTATCTGCGAGTTGAGGCTACGAGGATACGGATACCACTCCTCCTCCCAGTTGTACCACTCCCATATGACCTTATTAGGACAAAAACAATGAATAATATTATCACTCCTTCTAGTTGAAGTACAGCATAAGACCATAATAGGACAAAAGCTATGAATAATATTAAAAATGCTGTTCAACAAAGTTAGAAAAAATAACCCGCTTAAGTGAGATCATTAGAGATGATTGGATCATAAGGATGAGACAATATGGATAAACTATCTGCTAAAACAGTCTAGACCAAAATGACCTAATAAGGAGAAAATCAATGAATAACATTACTACATTCCTCCAAGCTATATAACCTATGCCCACATGTTTAAAATGCAGAAAGGACACAGAACCAGCAACACTGCTCCAAAATGAGTCGCAGTTCAGTCAAGCACAGCTAAGCATGGACACCACCACTCTGGAGTGGACACACACTGTACATACATGTAGACTCGCGACATGGAGAGGCCCTCCAACATGTTCACACACCAAACAGTAGGGGCTGCACAGTGCACAGTAAGGTGACAGCAGACTAAACACAATCCATGATGTAATGCTTGCCTCTGCCTCACATGCGAGGGGGCCACACAGGGAACACATACAGGTATAAGCAATATATGGCCAGCCAGCACTGTATTCGGCAGACCAGCTATGAATGGTCCTGCCACTAAGGAGTCTTCCACATGCACAGAGAGGTCATAACCATATGGGGGAATAGTAGCCATAGCAACCATGAGGGTCCACAGGAAGTATAAGTGGTTCCATAGCAGTAGAATATAGCTACCTTTGGACGTTTACTAACTACTAAGATAGCTACAGCACAACAGGATACAGGGTTCAATACGAGATGTAGGCACTGTTGACTGCCCCCTCCACCCCCACTCCATTAGTAGCATGCCACAAGCAGTTCTCACTTACTGGTAGATCTTTTAACTTCTCTCTGGCAACTAGACGGGTGAAGACATTAACAATGAGTATACTATAAGTACAAGTGTAATGTGCACACACACACACACACACACACACACACACACACACACACACACACACACACACACACATACACACACACACACACACACACACACACACACACAACCTACCAAACATACCTAATGAACATACGTAACTATAACCTTCCCTCCTCCTCATTCACTCATCCTGCCATCTTCAGGCACACCCCACACCTGCACCTGCTCCTCCCACCCTTGCCCCTCCGAACCCCAGGCATGCCCTGCCCCTACCCCTCCCACCCCCGGGCATGCCCCACCTCTGCCCCTCCCACCACTGGGCATGCCCCACCTCTGCCCCTCCCACCACTGGGCATGCCCCACCTCTGCCCCTCCCACCCCTGGGCATGCCCCACCTCTGCCCCTCCCACCCCAAGGCGTGCCCCACCTCTGCCCCTCCCACCCCAAGGCGTGCCCCACCGCTGCCCCTCCCACCTTCCGATGTATCCCAGTACACTGTTGTTCGCCTCATCTTCTGAGCCTTCTTGTTCCGCGGGTGGTAGCGACAGGGAGAGGCAAGGTTGTAGCTGTAGCCAAGATCAGGGCTACCCAGAGTGAACTGCGTCTGCTTCTCAAAGAACCTCTCCTCGATGGTCTTGTTGCACTCCTCTGGGAACGCCTGCCAAAGACCGTTGTCGTCAAGATACTCCCACATCACCTGCAAAAGTGGGCGGGCAACAAGATGGAGGATGTAAGCAAGTAAACCAAGAACATGGTATTGACAATTGATAAGAGTATGTGATTATGCTTAGAGATCAAGTTCAGCAATGTCAAGTTGTAGGACACACAGTAGCAGATGCGTAATAACACACAGACATTTCATTCACAGAGGCCCTTGTCACTTGTTATGACTGATACGCTCAGTTATTTGTGTTCTTCTTCAGCTGTTTTAGGGCTCTTGTCACAGTTGCCCAATGCTCTCTGCACTTGATCGCGTGAACACAGTATCAGGAACACCACACACTGGAGTATGTGATGACGACCATCTACTCTATGTACGTATGCTGGCAGCACTAGGACTCTACCTTCCAATATGTCATGTGATCAAGTTCAGAGCCTAAAATGTTCATTGGGACAAACTCAAAAACAACTGGAACACAATATCCCTGCTCAACTGTTCAATATAAACTCAACCCTAACACTAGCACTGGAACTAACATAAAGTGGCACCTTTGTATGTAAAGTGTTGAGTTGTGAGATTGTGTGCCTCTCATTCTGTGTGAAGAGTCGGCCACTGTCACTTTCACTGGTATGTTCACATAGCAATTTATCTCTACACCATTAATTAGGGAATAGGTTTCTATTGACAAGTTTGAATCAACTGAATGCGCAGAAATGAATGAAGTAATTGGAAATTTGCGATCAATAGAGACACGTATGAAAGAGAGAAGGAATGATTGATGAGGAGTGTGGAAGGAGGGATGGAGGATATAGAATGCAGCTGGGGTGGAGTGAGGAGGGGTTGAAGGGGTGGGTGGGGGAGACACACCTTCTCAATCTTGTAGGGCACTTTGAGCAATTTGGAGAGGTCATCCAGCCAGAGGTGCAGGTCACGTCTACATAAAGGAAAAGTAGTGCGTGTGAGTGCATGTACGTGTGTGTGTGTGTGTGTGTGTGTGTGTGTGTGTGTGTGTGTGTGTGTGTGTGTGTGTGTGTGTGTGTGTGTGTGTGTGTGTGCATGTGTGTGTGCGTGTGTGTTTGTGTACAAACTCACTGAGACTCAGCTATAAACTTCACTTTCTTTTCCTTATTTTTCACAAAAAACATGTGTGTGTGTTTTGGGTCACCCGACACTCGGAACAACCCCTGGCCCCTCTTGGGTTGGGCACTCAACCGGATGGGCTTAAGGGGACGCTCAGTACAGCTTGAGCTGCTGAAGAAAGCAATCTCAACCACGGTCCCATCACCAGTAGGGAGAACCACCCACACACGACATTGCTCCTCGGTCTCCTGGAGACGGTTGCCATGACACAAGCACATGTGAACACATTCACTTGTCCACCTCACAGGCACAACAACAACACACAACACTCATACACACCTCCCGAAAAGAGTTTGCATGTACTAGATAGCCACCTCACAGCACACACACAGTGACACACAACATGCAAATGTTGAGATGACACATGCGTCCACATAAAGACAGCACACACACAACACGCGCACACGCACATGTACACACACACACACACACACACACACACACACACACACACACACACACACACACACACACACACACAACACGCACACACACACACGCACACGCACACACACACACACACACACACACACACACACACACACACACACACACGCCGGAACACACTGAAAGAAATGCTGATTCACACAACCAATACCATATACGTATATATGCATACAAACACACTCACATGAGCCCTAAAGAGGCCCCTCTTCACTTTCACCACTGTCAGCCATCCCTCCCTCACTGCCACCACACGAGACGGGCTGCTTCTTCCTTTAGACAAGGGCATTCCTTACAGACATTAGTCATAGGCTACAGCTGTACACACCACAGGGGGAGGGGCAGGGGGAGGAGAGGGGAGGGGCAGGGGGAGGGGAGTGGAGGGTGGAGGGGAGGGGAGGGGGGAGAGGAGGGGAGAAGAGGGAAGGGGAAGGGCAGGGGAGAAGAGGGGAGGGGAGAGAGAGGAAAGGAGAAGAAGTGGGAGGGAAGGAAGGGGAAGGGAGAGGGAGAAGAGAGGGAGGGTAGGGAGGGGGAGGGGAGGGATGGAGTAGGCAGCAAGATGAAACACTACAGACACAACTCCCCACATCCATTGTGGTCCATACACAACAATATCAGAAGCACCACT
Organism: Ianthella basta; assembly: GCA_964019415.1. Lineage (NCBI taxonomy): Eukaryota > Metazoa > Porifera > Demospongiae > Verongiida > Ianthellidae > Ianthella > Ianthella basta. Next base: position 6,869,004 of record OZ025878.1, read on the forward strand.
ATCTACAACTCATCTCCCTCAATCCAAGTCTCCTTCCAAACCATGAACACAACTCAGGACAACCTAAACACACTACAATCTATCTATCACACAGACAATCCCACGTATGTATTCTACCTTTGTAGGAAACTGAAATAAGATTACTATATAGCCTTTACACATTGTTAGGATGTGTAGCCAGGCATACAAGGACACGCCATCCCTGTACTGTAGCATAGAGGACACGCCATCCCTGTACTGTAGCATAGAGGACACGCCACCCTTGTACTGTAGCATAGAGGACACGCCATCCCTGTACTGTAGCATAGAGGACACGCCACCCTTGTACTGTAGCATAGAGGACACGCCACCCCTGTACTGTAGCATAGAGGACACGCCACCTCTGTACTGTAGCATAGAGGACACACCACCCCTGTACTGTAGCATAGAGGACACGCCACCCCTGTACTGTAGCATAGAGGACACGCCACTCCTGTACTGTAGCATAGAGGACACACCACCCCTGTACTGTAGCATAGAGGACACACCACCCTTGTACTGTAGCATAGAGGACACGCCACCCCTGTACTGTAGCATAGAGGACACACCACCCCTGTACTGTAGCATAGAGGGCACACCACTCCTGTACTGTAGCATAGAGGACACGCCACCCCTGTACTGTAGCATAGAGGACACACCACCCCTGTACTGTAGCATAGAGGACACACCACCCCTGTACTGTAGGAAACTGAAATAAGATTACTATATAGCCTTTACACATTGTTAGGGTGTGTAGCCAGGCATAGCCTCCTAAAGATAATCCACGCCAGGATCACACAGGGGACGTCCAGAGTATGATTTTATCAAATAGTGCAAATATCCAGAATAACTACACAAATTCCACTCATAATTGAAGTTACAGTGGTTGAGTGCAGTGCAGGTAGTGAACCAGTGGACGCAATTATGGTTCACCGACTCGGCATGGATTACAGACTGTACCGACTAAGGACACCTCTCACCCATTGACAAAAAAGGGTTTCGTCAGCTGAAACACAACCGTGCCGCACGCTGCATGTATAGGTACAGTATATGTGTTACTTACAGAGGCCTTTGCTGTCAAAGTGTCATACATACCAAAGGTGTGTTAAGTGTGTGAAAATGTTTGATCTCTATAGTGTGGGAGGTGAGTCAATGCATAAAGCCAAACCGCACATGCCAGAGCAGAAATGAAGCAACGCTCATGAGCTAACACAGACAGAATCACTTGGCAACAGTCACACACGTACACCCCACAGCATGCACGCACACACACACACACACACGCACACGCACACGCACACACACACATGCACACACACACACACCACACATACGCACGCACACACACACACAGAGAGAGAACATTTCCTTATTACTGAACACCGCAAGTACAAGGAAATGGAGTCATATGCAAGGAATGCAAAATGCTAAGTTGCCAAGGGAGGAATGCACAACACGGGTATAGTGTAGATTATACTGATTGTGTGTGTGTGTGTGTGTGTGTGTGTGTGTGTGTGTGTGTGTGTGTGTGTGTGTGTGTGTGTGTGTGTGTGTGTGTGTGTGTGTGTGTGTGTGTGTGTGTGTGTGTGTGTGTGTGTGTGTGTGTGTGTGTGTGTGTGTGTGTGTGTGTGTGTGTGTGTGTGTGTGCTTTCATATATCAGTACATACGTACAGTAAGCAGTGGTGGCTGCACATTGTATAGGAGCAGCTATGCCCAGTGGAGGGTGGGTCACTACCAAGCATTCAACATGGACAGAATTCCACTACACACACAAGTCCTTATTCTAACAATGCTATTTGTTATTAGCTGAATACAACAATGCAAACCTCCCCAAACACAGTTATTGACACACAAATCTGAGGAATGTGAGTACAGTGGAACCTGTCTAAGATGGTCACTGTGTTAGGTGGCCACCTCTCTAAAACAGCCAGCCTCCCTGGCCCCAAATAGCACAAACGCATTGCAATCTACCTCTGTAGAGCAGCCAGATGTCCAATACATTTAGTGTTGTTAGTGCAATTGGGGCCAGGGAGGCTGGCTGGTTTAGAGAGGTGGCTGTATTAATTTATACAGGGACTATCATAGACAGGTTCAAGGTATAACAATTAATTATTACAAGCACGACCAACTCAGACAAAGAATAATATATATATTCAAAATTCTATAAAGTGACCAAATGATGCAATATTCAACTGGTTTCAAAACTACTATGAGCAGATCTGATTGGTCACTAGAGTTGCATAAGTGTTCATGTTAACCTATACCTCCACAAACACTGCAAAAGACCAGTCATGTTGCAATAAACAAACACCTCTCACACATAACGACAGTGAGTCACTATCCAAACAGTTGGGGCTCACAGCCAGGGTCCGTACTGGCTGGTGTGTTGCGCTGATGGAGACGACAGGTTGGTCTCTGGAACCAACCATATAGAATGAGAGACTGCTTGTATTAATAGCACCGTGTCAACTGGATTGTCCGTTGTAGTTTTGCAATTTCTTATCCTGATTGCACAATGCACACACATGTAGCAAGAAGAGTTTTGATTGGTACATGGTCAGAGTCACATGCACCAATCAGAACTGCTGCAAATGTGTGCATTGTGCAATCAGGACAAGAAATTATGAAATAGCTACACACAAATGGTAAGTTATAATCGAAAGAATAGAGAAGAAAGCATCATCCAATCAATTGGCTCTCACCGCTAACAAGCGCTTCCATAACACACATACTCCTGTGCTGCTGCAGTCAGCTAGCTAGACCGTCCCATTAAGCGCCGGATGTGCAGAAGGGAAGGGATGTCCCTTCCCTTTTAAGCACATTGGGTGTAATCAGGACAGTCTAGCTAGCCAGACCAGTGTTGCTGCAATCGTGTGCTTCCATTGAGTAATCTTCTAACCTCTGCGTTCCGTCCAACACTCAGTCCCGATGAATATAAAATTAACCAACTATAATAACTTCACACGAAGGCTTTAGCGTCCCTAGGGATGGCGTAATAGCAAATAGAGACCAGAACAAGAGGTGACTATCATATCAACTCATGTGACAGAGCATAGATACTCGGTTTAGTGTCGCGTATCTCAGGTTAGGAGTAGAGGGAGCAGCACGTTACCAGCGTTAGAGATAGTTGCCTACAACAACAACATACATACATACATACGCATGTCCCACTACACATAGAACGCCTCTCTGGTTGCAAACTGTCAGTTAGTCGATCTAACACACACAGACAAAAGGCGCTGATTAATGTAAACTGATAAAAGGAATGATAGGTGTAACATTTCTAATGATAGCAAGCAGCATTGCATGCATTACGTTTGAAGGAAGAGATTGGGAACGCTGTCCACACAACGATGGGAGTCTCTTTTCACACACACGATGAGCAGAATGACAGGTAGGGAATAATGGATACCAGTATCAATCACAGAAACTCAACGTTATACCTGCATATCACTCCAATTTGATGTATCTTGTTGTCATGCCTGTCACTCACACTCATTGAAAATGTCCATTGAAGAGAGAGCTAATTCAATGTTGTGTGCACACAAGCACAGCATTCAAACATGAAATGCTTAACAAAGTGTGGTCATGTGGTGTTGAAAAAGCAATAAGGAACATGTTCCACTGCTTGTCTAATGTAATAAGCCATCTAAATCGACATTCCACTTCACAGCAGTCGTAATACACACAGTAAGTGGAACCTGTCTAATGAGGTCACTACAGAGTGGGCCACCTGCCTAAAGGGACCAAACTATCAGGTCAACACATAGTGTATAGGGAGTGTGGAACTAAACACACACACACACACACACACACACACACACACATGGTGAGCACTTCAGTACGCACACAATGAAGAAACTGATAAAGTACCAAAAAGCCCACTGGTAGACGCGACTGAATGGGGGCCCGCTATCTAGTCCATTAGGGCTCGCCCTTTGCAATGCAACCGCCTGTCTGACCCGCCCAAACGTGGCAGGAGAGATAGCTCATACTATAAACGTTGTTTGCCACACGTACAACTTCTGTTTGTCCCAACTAGCACCCATTTTACAATAGATGCACGTCCGTACGCGTCCCGCGTATATGTCGAGTCTAATGGAACATTAAGTGAAGGAGAGAGGCATTACCACTAGTGTCGCGAAGTGGACCGGCAGTTTGGTGACTTGTGTGTCACCGACAGGACTGTGCATCTCGTTGGAGGCTACAAGACCCGCGCATCCACCCTATCCACAGCGCAGGTGCAGAGCACCGAAAGCGAATTTACTAAGTGGAGTCGATCGTAACAATGGACAGTGAAGGACTTAAAACCAAGGCGTACTAGCGGACACACCCATCACGACACAGGACACACACAGGCTGATCACTTCACTTAAAGGCCTTAGAGAAGAACAAACAGACTGACAGTAAGGCATACCCTACACTCACCATTTTTGAGGGTCCCTTTTCCGGGTAATGGCGAATGTTAACAACTTCCGGTTAATCATTTCCGGTCTTGCGGTCACTTGTATGCAAACCCCTATATAGCCTCCACTGATAAAATTATGGCTCCCGCGGCCCGATAGCTGAAACTTTTCCTCCCAAACTATATATAAACCATGGCCAACTGCAAAAATGATTGTAATTTATATCTTATACATTCACACGCTCGTATGTATTGCACAGTACACATATGTTCAAACACTGTAGAGACATGCATGCAAGATCGATTGAAAATGGATGGTATAATTGAGTGTTTCATGTGTCAATCTTCAATTCTATTGCTATTTATACCACTTCTCAATGCCTATACTCTTCTTCCATCTGCCTTGCTTGCAATTCAAGATTACAAAGATGCCAATGAAACTGAGAACGATAACTCCAAATAAGGCAAGCACGCCCACTACAACACCCACAGCGATTGCAGTGGCAGAAACACCACCATCTAGAGTGGAGGGAAGAGAGAGGAGAGGAGGGGAGGGGAAGGGGAAGGGAAGGGGAAGTACATGGAGGAGAACAGGGAGGAGGGGAGATAGAGGGAGGGGAGTGAAGGGGAAGTACATGGAGGATATAAAGGAGGGAAGAGGGAGGAGAGGAGGGGAGGGGAGGGGGAGGGAAGGGGAAGTACATGGAGGAGGATAGAGAGGAGTGAAGAGGGAGGAGAGGAGGGGAGGGGAAGGGGAAGGGAAGGGGAAGTACATGGAGGAGGATATAAAGGAGGAAAGAGGGAGGAGAGGAGGAGAGGGGAGGGGGAGGGAAGGGGAAGTACATGGAGGAGGAAAGGGAGGAGGGGAGAGGGAGGAGAGAGATGAGATAGAGGGAGAGGAGGGGAGGGGATTGGAGTAGGAGGAGGTGCGAGGGAAGAAATGGGACACAGATGGAGTGGAGGGGGAGGAAGAGAAGCAGATTAAAGCTAGTTAACACACTTGGTATGCAGCACAAAACTATGTTTTACTTACTACTAAAACATACCTTTTATGGTAGGAGGTGTTGACGGGCTGGTAGGTGGTGGTGGAGTGGCCACGGTGAATGTCTCCAGCGGCCCAGCACACTGGATCCCTGCTAGGGCCACTTCAGCTGTACAGTGAGAGTTAACTCCCAGTCCAGTGCACTCAGCAAATGTCCCCTCACTACCAGAGCAACTCAAACTGGAGATACATGTTGAAGGAGATAAGCGCTGCCTTAGGACAGAGTAGTGGGCACCAGAGACATTGGTAAAGCCGAGAACACGACAAGCAACCTTGGAGAGGGCATCGCTCCATGCCGTATAAGTAAATGGAACCCAACCACCACCAGTCTGCCTCCACTCAACTACTCCATTGTACAGTGAGGTACCATCAGAAAGTCTAAGGATGTTTGGTTGAGACGGATCTGTGTGATCAAGTAACAGAGACAAGTGGACACAGGTCACTGTACTGCATTCAAAATTACTTTATTTCAAATGCCACAGGCAATTAATGATATCAACTATAATATATCTGTGAGACCCACAGATAAGCTACGTATAGACCTTTCTGAATTGCTTGTCCACACCGTATACCCGTATCCGGTAAGCACTTGCACGATATTATACGAATTCATACACATACTTACAGTATAATTGCAAAATCTAGTGTTGACATAGATTGCAAGTTAGAGATTTTATACAGCAATACTCCTCATGTTTATGTATAATACCATGATTTGGACTCCGGTGCCTGGTGCCCGGTGTGAACAACCACCCGAAAAAGGTCTGTATGCTTCGTCATCACCAGTGTACATAGTTTGCGTAGGTCTACTGTGTCCTTAGTACAGTGTTCATTGCAGGATGGCGCAATTCAGCGCGCAATCTAGAACAGTCTGATGCAGCTAGTACAGACACGCCTTAATTTGAGTATATTCCCACATTGCCAATACAAACAGGCCGTCTATATAGGACAGTCCTTTATCATATATACTGCCACCTGCTTGTAGCAACAAGCTTTCCTTAATTAGGCCTGTGCAGTCAAACTGAGGTAGGCAGAATCGACGAGGTCTATGCAAAATGGCCGTCTGGCAATGTGTAGTTTTGTTCTCAGATTGCATCTGGCTGCTTCCACGCTTTTATCAAAATGGCAGCTGGAAGTGTTCTGAGAACAAGACCAGGCTATGTGCTACTCTGCCTTACTGTACCTATCATTAACACAATGCGTTTCTACAGAGCATCCAACTGCTTAGAAAGTAGAATAGAATGAAGGTGATAAACTGCACCTTCTGTTAATGTAAATCCTGTGACTGTTGTATACCATTGCAGCATTCAGGTGCAGTAAGACACGATATATTTTATTGCCCTATGACACAGAATATTATGCAAGGCAGCGCGTTATGAGTGTACATCAAAATGACACACACATGCAGACCAATCAAAGAATAGAAAATGCATTTTTACTCCAGGAGTATAGGTAGTCATAATCCCACGCAGTATGACCCCATTAGCTTGTCTAATTGAATTGTCACACGTACAGGAGACACAAGTGTGCACCGTACTGTCCATGTGATTTCATTGCACTCCATACATATATAAACTGCCAATGTGTTTTCAAGGCACTATAAGCTACAGTATATACACGTTTCACCACTAATAATTATAACACCACTTCCATGGACACCACTATGCACTTCCCCCTGCCTTCACTGATCACGACATGGTGTGAAGCTGTATGCTACCACAAGTAGTCCTGCCCTACAAATTTACCTCAAATAGCCCTAGCTTCATGCATGTACACTCACCTACTCCACTTCCAGAACACACCACACCAACCTCATCGCTCTCAGCAGTGCAGCTGGCAGGGGATGGGGGGATGAGCTCCAAGCAGTCACCTAGGCTGCGAGCGTTTGAAGTGCAGAGCAGGGGCGGGGACACCCTGAGGGACACGCCCCCTCTGTACAGGGAGCCTGTGTACCATGCAATAGCATAGCCCTTGTTCAGTGTGCTGCACACTTGGTTGCTTGCTATCCACTGCCACTCGTAAGCACAGACAGACTGCCAAGTCCCATTGCGTCTCACTTCAACTCTTCCCTCTCGTGTCACAGAGCCATCTTGCAGCCTTACAGAATCACTACTGGAGGCTGTGAATTTGAAGACAGAGTACCAACAGCTATAGTGAGACCATGTGCGTATTTCACAAAATGACCATAATGAGAATATATATACACTCAACTGGTATACCTTCGACTACACATAAATAGTAACAAACATGACATCACGCATCTCTTTGAATCCAGTTTGTTTGCCTTTTTCACAAAAAACAAGGTAAAATGAAACAACAATTACAGCAGTGAACAACACGAGTACACAATTTTTTGTTCACACTAGCCAGAATTCACAATCTCTTTAGACGTTTCGGTAGCAATTGTCGGCCACCTTCATCAGTAAAAGCATCAGTTTTCTTAGTTAAAAGTCATCAGTTTTTACTGATGAAGGTACCCAATGATTGCTACCAAAATGTCTGAAGAGATTGTGAATTCTGGCTAGCGTTAACAAAAAATTGAGCATGGATACCTTTCCCAGCCGCTCAGGCCTTTCTAAGCATGAGTACAGTAAGAGGCAATAACATTATAACGTACATTCCGTGTTTGTATAGCTTATACAAAGGAATAACTAGTACACATTATAAGAGTGCCTCACACAAATGCACATTCAAATAGCTGACAGAGTGGCAAACAGAAAATGAACTTCGTTGAGCTGCTAATTGGGGTGGACCTATACCGGGGTAGGCTATACACGCAAAAAGGAAGGGCTACATTAACACACAATGCATTAGGGGCGAGGCCATTGCAAGTGGTCACACTCTCCTTAGGATTCACATCCTCTAATGTGCCCCTCCACAAGCCATAATGACAGCATGCAGCCATAAATATCTCCTGGGGGCACACCTTGCTAACGCATGTGGGACATGTCCATTATGTAAACAATGTGGCATTCGTGCGGCCGATTTTGACCTTCGTATTTTTGCTTATATCTTCTACCGGCTCAGCTGGATCAGAGCGGGACAAGTACTAAAGTAAAGACAAGAAACCCGTCTATAACTCCGTGCATAAGCGTTGCTATTAGTTCTTTGCTAAATCGAGTTACAGCGACAATTACGAAGCCACCGAAAAAGCAGAAAACGGTGAAACAGAAATCAATGGAAGGGCACAGCGGGTAGAGAATGGCATCATTGGGTGCGCAACAGGACTATCTAACTTTTGCATGAGGGATTAGTCGATCAACCAATCTACTGAGAGCTTACACTAAGAAAACTACCACTACGTGCTAATCTAATAAAGTTCGGGTCGCCTAACACTAGATAGGAATGGTGCAAAGCTTAATCCCTCATGGAAAAGTTAGAAAATTCGCTTGACTAACCATTCCAATCTTTATCCGGCCAATACATCGTCTCAGCGATTTCTGTAACGGCGGTTTGTGAAAGCAATGGCAGTAAAGCCTCTTCACCAAGCGCATCACATGACGTTCTCGTGACAAACCATATATGGAGTACAAAACGGAAGCAAGCAGATGACGTCACTCAACGTGCGCCGAGTTCGAAGTGCCTGATTCCTTCGTATAAAGGGTTGAAACGTCGATCCCTTCGACGTTTGAGGACGAAGACATCAGCTCTGTTTCCCTCTCAACAAAACTTCTTGTCTTCTGAAATGTTGTTTCATGCCACCGCCGGATATGACGTTCGATCTCTCAATCCTCACAAATCACGCGCACATCACATGCAGCAAATGCGTAGTCATGGCAACACAGGAATTTCACACCTCAAGGTGTGAATACCTCAAGGTTCGCACGTTATGTAAACTAACTGGACATGTCCCACATGCGAACATAGCAACCATATATGCTTTGAGCATGTATGACTTCTCCTCACCTAATGAAGGTACTGTTTCAGCAGCTTCTTCACACTCAATGTGCTGGAGAGCATTGTCTTTGCACTGCCCCTGCCCAATGGTAAGAGAACAGCTCTTGAGGTTTACCTCATCTCCTGAGCAGTTTGCCCGTGTAATCAAATTTCCGAGGTCAACAGCATCCCCGGTAACATTCACCCTTTGGTACTGAACCGCACGTTGGTACCCGGCAGAGCGGCAAGTGACTTCAGCTGAGGACTGGTCCAGTGATCCATAACAGAAGAAGGCAAACCCACCAGACAGAGCGATCTGTGGCAGACCATCATATCTGCTGCTCCTTCTGTTTGAGTGGATGCGTACGAAGCCAATTTTAGAAGAACCAGCTGCGATTCAAAGGAAAGATGGAACTAGATACAGTTTGTCCAACTTGTGGCACATGATGTAATAAAAGGTGAGTAAATATACACTATGAATATGCCATTCATGTTTACGTATGGCAGCCAGGTCAACATGTACACATTACTATACAGTATCTTGTAGACAATAAAATTTCCATTTTTAGCATAATTTGGAATTATGTGCTGGACTTTTGTAAACGTTTTGGCAAGTCTTAAGTGTATGGCATACACAGCTGGCCATACGGCACCAGTAATGAAGATTTATTTAACCAACAACATTAAAAACTGATAGCAAAGCTAATTGAAAATAAGATCAAAGGTGAGTAGATGAAGGTGAGCACATTGGTATGTTAAAAATCATACCTCAAGAAATATTGTTCACTTATGTGCACAAAAACTCAATGAACGGTCAGGTACAGTACACGGTACACACTCACTTTGTAAAGGACCGGAGCAGACAACCCCGGCGTCTTGCGAGTGTGAGCAGCCAGCAGTTGTATTCAACGCGCAATCATCCAGGCTTCCTTCTATTCCGTTACCGCTGCACAGCGGAGCACCCCAAATTCTCCCCGTTCCTGCGCCGTAACGAGGACCGACCTGCGCCTGTACGGCAAATCCTAGCCCCTGCGATGAGCAAAAGACGTCTGCGGCGTTTAGGTCCCAGAAGCCGTCACAGATGGTCTCATTCTTTCGCATCATTGGGTTGTATCGTTCCACGCGGCCCTCCCGACCCACTGTCCCGTTAACTAGTTGATATGTCACGGTCTGACCTACAACAGGCGAAGCCAGCAGGACGACAGACAGGAACGCGGGCAGCAAACCAGAAGAAGCGCTTCTCCCCATCTTTCTCCTACCCCTTATACTTTTCAGTCTACATAACACTATTAGGTCCGCTACACTGCACAATACTCCCGTCTGCGGTTAAAATATATTTTCGTTCGTACACTGACCACACACAAATACAACACGCACACACAGACACAGACACAGACACACGTACACACGTACACGCGTACACACACACACACACACACACACACACACACACACACACACACACACACACACACACACACACACACACACACACACACACACGCACACACACACACACAACTTCACATACAAAAGAGTAGACAAACAAACAATAGGAGTGTGTTTCTGTCAATCAGTTCACATCATCAGTACCAGCTGAGGACCCACGGAGGACGTCTACCTCTGCCTCAGTCATGATACTGTAAGTGTTGCCAGGGTTGTTCTGTTAAGAGGGAGTGAATACAGACACCAGTAATGAATAGCAGTTACATCGTCATGTGACGGGAGTCTACGTGTATGGTGTGCACATTTGGGGCACTTTTGATTCATGCGTTGAATGTGGATGAAGTGCATGTGATTTGGATGAGTTTCTGTCCTGTACATGCAAGTATAGTGATGTGTGTGTGTACTGTATTTGTGTGTGTGTGTGTGTGTGTGTGTGTGTGTGTGTGTGTGTGTGTGTGTGTGTGCATGTGTGTGCGTGTGTGTGTGTGTGTGTGTGTGTGTGTGTGTGTGTGTGTGTGTGTGTGTGTGTGTGTGTGTGTGTACGTGTGTGTACATTTGTACGTGTGTGTACATGTGTACGTGTGTGTACATGTGTACGTGTGTGTGTACGTACTTACCCAGAACTTGTGAAAGAGGCTACTGCCCATAATATGCTCAACATTGTCCTTTACACTTTCATCGCCTTCCAACAGCACCTTGGAGGAGTCATAACATACACAGGTAGACTATGTACATAGTACCGGAATTCATTAATCTATGTAACTGACACATACACACGTGCAGACACACGTACACACATGTACATTAATACACACATACACACACATACACACACATGTACATAAACGCATACACACATGTACATGAGCACACACATATACACACACGCGCATGTACAGTAGATGCATGAACATTACCACACACCACACACACCTTCAGTGCTAGCTCTGCTTGCCGTTGGCTGTCAGGATAGTGAGTATTCCCCATTGCAGTCAGCAGGGATGGAACAACCTTCATCTAAAGGAGGACAACACGGAGCAAGCCCACCCAAATGGGAGCCTAGGACGCGTGTACCGTGTAGTGAGCATCACAGTATGGGCAAGTAGACAATTACTGTACGTACTTGAAGGGCTCCTTAAATTATGTGTGTATGTACATGTATGTATGTGTACTAATAGGTGTAGCTAGTAACCACATACTATATACCACACTGGGGAAAACACCATATGGATATTGTGTGTGTGTGTGTGTGTGTGTGTGTGTGTGTGTGTGTGTGTGTGTGTGTGTGTGTGTGTGTGTGTGTGTGTGTGTGTGTGTGTGTGTGTGTGTGTGTGTGTGTGTGTGTGTGTGTGTGTGTGTGTGTGTGTGTGTGCTGCAAGTACAGTGTGTGTAGTTGATCTGCATCGTACAAGGCACACAGTTGAACTATTCACCTTAATACTATCGATAAATGAACACTGCTACGACTGTACATACTCATTAAATGAAGAATAGGAGTCTAGACAAATACCCCAACCCCCCTCCCCCCCCCACCCTCCCTCATGCATGCATGCATGTCTGCTGTTACCTCAATCAGCTCTTCTGCAAGAGTTGGATTGGCTGCCACTTGTCCAATCACCTTGCACGCTCCAGCCTGCTGCACATGAGCTGGCAGTGGAGCTGAAGTGGGAGAGAGGAAAGCTTGACAAGTAAAGCCTGTGAAGACCACACAGTGTAGCACCATTACAAAACTGTCTGCTACGTATGTAGAGTAATAGTGAACACACCACATACACATTCAGTTACAGTTTCAGTTTTTACATTATATTCTGGTGTTGACAAAGAACCACCCAATTTTATGTATATGCATGTATGTACGTACATCCATGTATTTATCCACTGCACCTTTTTTGCCTTCTTTGATACCCTTTGAAGTCCCAGTGCCATGTGCTGTGTCCCTGGTGCTGCCTCCGTCTGCGTCCCTCAGGGGCTGAAGGAGGTTGATTAGCCCTGTCATGACTGGGTGCTGCACTTCTTCATAGCAGACTAGCTCATTGAATAATCCACAGGCTATGAGTGGAGGGGAGTGGAGGGGAGGGGGAGGAGGAGGGGAAAGGGGAGGGGGAGTGGTCTGGTTACCAGAGTCTACGTATGTACAACACACACACACACACACACACACACACACACACACACACACACACACACACACACACACACACACACACACACACACACACACACACACACACACACACACACACACACACACACACAAACACACACACACACACACAATAGTCACCAAGCAATACGAACTCATCCTCACTCCACACTCATGCACCCTTTCATCCATCAACCTACAACCACCTACGTATTCACCCTCCACCTGCTCACCTTCGTGCTGCACTGCGAGGTCCAGACTTCGTAGCAGTGACAGAGCAGGGTCCACAATAGATGCACTCACCACACCCATCTGAGGCTATAGCAAGTGAGGGGCCAACACATCTTGATGAGACATCTCCAAGAGACAACAGACCACACCACATATGAATCAACTACACTACGTACACAGTGCAACACACACACACACACACACACACACACACACACACACACACACACCACACACACACACACCACACACACACACCACACATACACACCACACACACACACACCACACACCACACACACACACACCACACACACACACACCACACACACCACACACACACGCGCACACACACACACACACATACACACACACACACACACACACACACAGACACACACACACACACACACACACACACACACACACACACACACACACACACACACACACCTGCACCTCCCTCAGTGTAGCCGCAGCCAGCCTCTGAGCATTGCTGGAGGGAACAGCCAACAGAGCAATGAGCGTCTTGTACACCTGGCTCTGGTAGTGGGGATTCCCCTAGAACAGAGCCAACAGCACAGTGACACAGCAAGGCACAGTGCATGTACAGGGTGCCCAAACACCTTCAGCAACTGCAGCTCAATGTCAATACAGCAGGGTGACCTCTTTACGTATGTCGAATCTCACTACTGCAGCCAATCACACAGCTGTGAAGTTATGTGTACATACAGTTATGATCTGATAAAGTTTTGTTGCTGCGTAGAGCTAGTCTCTTCCCCAGACCCTTCCTGTGTGTGCTTCGGAAGGGTCTGGGAACGAGACTAGTGTAGAGCAGCACTACTAGTAATGAGGTATTGAGTGCAGTCACAGCTACTGGGATCCACCATTAATCAATAGCCATGACGATTCAATATGAGGAGTCAGGACCTTTCTCACTGGTACAAAGAACTGGAGGTGTGATACCTTTTAACTCTTTACTACCACGTGCAGCTGCACACACGTAATACCTAACAGGACCTGGCACCTCCGGACACACCCCCATACACATACACACACACCCTCTCTACGTATGTGTGCCTACACAGTACCCCCCCACATTGACTATCATTAGCTCTAGGTAGGTAGGTACCTGGAAAAGCAGTTGCAGGAGGTGCTGAGCCCTTTGCTGTGTGTGGGGACTGCTGGACTGTGCCAGGCTCTCTGCAACTGACTTTATGCCGTAGCTCTCACAGATCAGCTCCTTGCACTGCCGACCGGTCTTGGCCAGGTTAATGAGAAGGTCAAGGGCTTCCATGCGATCTTCTTCTGTTGCCTTCTTCACTGCAAGCACCTCCAGCACTGTTAACAGACCTCCCACCTCGAGGAACTCGCTCAAGAACTTACGTCTGGAGGGACAGCGCAAGGGAGAGTGTACTTACTTGAAGACAAAGACTACAGAATCATCATTGCTGGTTCTGTACAGGTAACATATGTAGTACCAGGAACTGTGTTAAACTATTCTATGCATGAGAGGACGAGTGTTTTACGACTCTGTAGCTAGCAACTAGCCACTTTCAGTGTCATCTGGTCTCACAATGTTCCCTCTAGGACAGAACCCTTCTTGCTCTCTTAAGAACCCTCCTTGAGGCTGTAAACATGGCACTGTGACCTCCTTGAAAGGTACCACTAGTCATGTGGTGTGGGTAATAGTGTTTGCATGCACTACACACTGTGTCACGAGGCTCTCCCAGTATTCAGCTACTGCACTTTGAATAGGAAGATGACACATTCTCCCACACCCAACCATCCACTAGCCACTCCTCATAAGACTAATGGTCCAGTGCACACTTCTCAAACTATTCATATCCTGAACAGAGAGAACACTGGTCTGGTGCATATCCAAGGTCACATATGTACACATGTATACCAATACGTGTATACCAAGACACAACATACCAGTTCAATGCATTAACTAGCTGTTCTAGAGGTTGTACATATGAATACAGTGCAACCTGTCTAAGATAGTCACCTGTGGACCAGTTCTAACTGACCTTTGTAGAGAGGTGGCCACTCTACAAAGGTACGTAGATTGTAGCTTTAGTGTGATTTGAGGCCAGGGAGGCTAGCTGTTTTAGAGAGGTGGCTGCCTAACACAGTGACCATCTTAAACAGGTTCCACTGTATTGATAAAATACTATACATGTGTAAATATTTGCTGGGTTTATATCTACATTAAAGTTTCGTAAGTTTAGAATTTTAGCAGGTTTTGCACTGCAGAGCCTCAAAAGTTAGATTCTGTATTTTGCATAATTATTGATGACTAAAAAATACTTAAAGACAAAAGTTTTGCAGATGTTTGCTAATCCATGAAAGCTGCGAACACTAAACCTCACAAAAAAGTGCACACGGTATACTCACATACTATATACTGTACGTACGTCTACGAGTAGCACTACTCTAGAGTACTGTTAGGTAGCACTACTCTAGAGTACTGTTAGGTAGCACTACTCTAGAGTACTGTTAGGTAGCACTACTCTAGAGTACTGTTAAGTAGCACTACTCTAGAGTATTGTTAAGGTGAGTCACTAGCACACCAACACACATGACCATACCCTGCAGTTGCTGATACAAATATCCGAATGGCTCTCAACTGTAAACTGAGGCAAGTCCCAAACTGATAGCTGTGGAGCAGAGGGAAGAGGGGACGTAGGAGGAGGAGCGGAGGAGGAGGGAAGGAGAGGGAGAGGAAAGGGGGAGGGGAGAAGAGGGGAGGAGGAGGGAAGGAGGGAAAGAGAGGGAAGGAGGAGGGAGGGGGGAGAAGGGGGAATGAGGACGGAAGGGTAGGGGGAGTAGAGGGGAGGAGAGGAGAAGGGGGAGGTAGGCCAAATAGAGTGGAAGGAGTGAAGTGTGTGGAGGGGGAGGGGGAGAGAAGAAAACTGAGACAGTCTAGTACGTGTGATGGACTAGAGCTGCACAAAGAAGTGCAGCAAAGAGATACAAAAACAACGACGCACAGTGCAATCAAATATGGAGGAGTTCACTTCACCTAATCCTCAGCCAAGCTGTCAGTCGGGCTAGAAACAAGCTGGCCCCGTCACAGAACTGCTGTTCCAAGTCAGGCCCTGTCATTCCTTGGCACTGGATGATAAACTCCTTCAACATGGCCTCCCTCACTGTCTTGGAGCCCTACGCACGCGCATGCACAGTGCGCATGTAAACACGGAACAAGCAGCTCACAAACAACAATTACCTTATCCCATTTTGCCAAGATTGAACGAAACTCATCTATAGACGCCATTTTGTTTCATTGCCATAACAACGTATAATAGTTCCGGATCCACTCCAATTCTGCCGTCTATGGAAGTCAGAAACATGACCGGTCATATAAATGGCGACTGCAATAGTGGAAATTTAAAGCGTCGATCGAGCTCTATATTAATTATATTCAGAGTACAGTTATATCTTCCATCCATTCTGTTACTTTCTTTCAGTGAATATTGCACAATGGTGCTCTTCCACCATACCCTTTTAATAGCAACACGGATTAGCTACTACATATGAGGTTTCCTGCCACATTTGTACAAATAGTCTTCCCCACATCAGTATTGTATATCAAATACGTACAACTACGTACAAGTATACACAATATAGTACATAGGATGTGGGTGATAAACACACTTAGTGCACATGCAATAACCCTATAATGCCACCTGCATGCATGCAAGCCAATTAGCTACACTTTGGCTATTAACTATCCGTTTGATCAGGCTTGGTTGTGTGCAGAGTCTGTGAGTTATGTCTTGGCCAGCATTGGGTAATCCGTTCCACCCCCCTGTCTGTTCCGCCGAAGTGTCTTCCTGTATTCCGCCTGCTGCTTCATGTGCTTCGGCTTTGGCAGTGTGAAGTGGCAGATGACGACAATCCCAAACAGTATGATGAGGATGCCCACCACGCTGACGACAAGGACCCACCACATGCTGACGATCCAATTGATGACAGATTGGATTTCATCCGAGGTGAAGAAGTTGAGAAGTCTGTTCAGTGCACCGTCAGCGTCGACAGGACGGCAGCGGGACAGGAAGTCGCAATACCCAATCATATTATCACCTGAATTACACACCTCCCCGATGGGGAGCATCTGGTTCTCCCCTATCATCTGCGTGATTGCTGGGTTGTTCATAGCCAACTGAGTGGATGAAGTACAGGTACCACCGTCAAGACAGCAGAGATTACAGGCATCCTCTCCAGTGCACAGACATTCTTCATACCCGAGGAGGCTGCACAGTGACCCACTGCAGGTCTGCAGGGGAGGGGAGGGGGGGGGGGGGGAGGGGGGCAGTGTAACACAGTTATGGGTGTAGGTAACAGGACATATTTAGCTGGGTGGGTTGTGAAAGGTTATAAATGTATGTACTAGCATGACTGTGGGTAGATGGAATGAGGAGAGGTGAGAGAGAGGTAGATGGAGTGAGGGAGAAGTACATGAAAAGGAGGGGGGGGGGGGGGGGGGGGGGACAAGGAGGAGGAGGAGAAGACATGAATGAAGCAGCGGTATGAAATATTATGATTGACAGTGTACGTGTGCTACTCCAACTGTAATCTCAGGCTAATCTACCCATCAAAAGGCTGTTTGATGCATACTCACTCCATTAGAGCAGGTGGCAGTTCCATTGTTGCAGGATCGCGCTGTGTCGTTGCCCTGAGGCAGCTTGGCAGCAGGTGTGGGACAGGCTGGGGCAGCCCCAGTGCAAGGAGTCAAGGAACAACAACAACAAGGAGACATGTGTACACAAGATATCTTAACAGGACAGCCACAGACGTGCACTGTCATTACACAGTGATGGAACATGTTAACTAACGGCACCAAAGAGACGCACAAATACGTACAAAGACGGTCTGTATATTATCAAACAAAAGTGAATCAGTTATTACACATTGAAGGTAAAAACTGTTTCAACTCATGTGTCGCCATCAGTAGCTACTGAATATACACTATTTACTTGTATCAGTTGACACAGTGACTCTTGGGGTGAAACAGTCAACGGCACAATTTCTTAAACGCCTAATACAGCTGATATTCTAACTCCCACCACACGCCAGACACACTGAAAGTTACATACGTCCCATCAACCCACGCACGCACGCACACACACACAGGCTATGCAACACACAGAAAGGATATTCACATCTTGATTTGTTAGCACATTCTGTTTCATTACTGCAAATAACTCCAGCTGAAAGAGGCATACACATGCTATCACAGCAAAATCCCTGCTGTGGGCTATAATAGGATGAGGGGAGGGGAGGGGAGGGGGAGGGAGGGAGAGGGAGGTGAGAGTGGGGGGAGGGAGGGGGAGGGAGGTGAGAGTGGGGGGAGGGAGAGGGGAGGGAGGTGAGAGTGGGGGGAGGGAGAGGGGAGGGAGGTGAGAGTGGGGGGAGGGAGAGGGGAGGGAGGTGAGAGTGGGGGGAGGGAGAGGGGAGGAGTGGGACAGCAGTCAAACACATACATATTATACCAACACACATGTACCCATGAAATACGTGCGCATACAAAGGCATTTCTGTAAAAAGTGTAACTCTGGATGCATTTTACATGCACACGCACACCCACCCACACACACACCTCACACCCCCCACACACATACCTGCACTGCATTCCAGCTTCAAGCCTACACATCCTTCCATTACAACACTGGTCATCCATACACGTTCCAGTTGTCGGAGAAAAGTCAAACATGCAGTCGCACTCATCATCCCCGTCGATGACACCATTGCCACAACTACCGAGATCAGCTGCACAAAGACAGACACACATACAATACAAAAAAGTGCTACAACACACAGGCAATAATATTTAACATCAAACTACAGTCATACATATAACAATAAATACGTATGTACACACACATGACAACATACATGGCATTCACACACAAAACTTTCACGGGAAAATTTGCGCTTAGATTTTTAGCAATTTGTGTGACGATTAACGTGAATTACGTATTCCCGCAAAGCTCTTGCAAGCTCAAACATTTGAGAATAACTCCGCACGAGAGGTCTTTGCTCAATCTATGCACTCCAAGTCTACTAAACTCAGTGCTACAAACATCAAGGGTCTGAAGGGTACTACGCAATTTTAAAATGTAACAGCTCATTGCCATGTCGTGGCAAGTTCAAGTAGGCGGAATTATTGATCAATTCACGTGGCATAAGGTCAATGAACAGGAGGTTTTGGCCCAGAAAGTCTTCTTCAAACTTCTTCCTCTCCCTTCCTCCCTCTCCTCCCAGCCCTCCCTTCCTCACCCCTCGCTTCCCTTTCCCACCCCTCCCCTCCCCTCCCCCTCCCTCCCCTACCAATAAAGCATCCACTGGGTTGCTGTGCCCTTGTGGTGATGATGGCCTCCATGCACTCAGTACTGCAAATTGAGAACCGATCGTTGTTGGGCTGAGTACCAGTACTGGCACTTGCAAACATGATGTAGTTCCCTCCAGAGGCTGGCTGACACCGTGTAGGGTCATGCTGTGTGTGTGTGTGTGTGTGTGTGTGTGTGTGTGTGTGTGAGGCAGCAGGAGGAAGATATCAGTTTCAAAGCAAGAACACAATTAAATTGCATCGATATCAACGAACAGAAATGCGTATGTATGACCGTACGTACATAAATGCATAGCACAACTCACAAAGGAGCCAAAATTGTGTCCAATTTCATGAGCAAAAGTGAGGACATTGACATTCTCTGGCACCCGCCTACCAAAGTTGAGCAGTGTGACAATCCCAGTGTTGAGTGACGAAGCACAAATACCTCCAGTTGCGCCCCTCTGGGCTACATAAGCCAATCCAAGCACTCCATTGGAAAAGTCGCGATATGTGAATCGATAGGCTAAGCAGAATTGACTATGGCCAGGGTTGGAATGCCTTTCCAAATAAGATTCTACCCCGATAAAGTCGCTCTGAAATTCGGGAGGGTCTGCTTGGTCAAATACTTCCATCCTTGCAATAACAAACTGAATCCCATCATTGCTGGCATTACCATAAAAGTTGGTACCCATGTAAATAGCGTTCACTCCAATCACCATCCTCGCCAGGAAGGCCTTGGCAATGTTGACGCTGCCGCTGCCAATTGCTTGAAAGAACCTGAAATCACCGATCATGGAGAGCTTGCAGACAGTGTGGCTTCTATTGGCCGTTGGCTCAAACTGATTTCTGTCAGCCTGCAAAGGGAACAATAGAACTAGATAAAGAATAGGTGTACTATACAATGTGGATACTTGTGACAGTGTTGTGTATGTGTGTATGTGTACATGTATGTACATTGTGTGTGTGTGTGTGTGTGTGTGTGTGTGTGTGTGTGTGTGTGTGTGTGTGTGTGTGTGTGTGTGTGTGTGTGTACGTACATTGTGTGTGTGTGTGTGTGTGTGTGTGTGTGTGTGTGTGTGTATGTGTGTATGTGTGTGTGTGTGTGTGTATGTACGTACATTGTGTGTGTGTGTGTGTGTGTGTGTGTGTATGTGTACATGTATGTGGATACTGTGTGTGTGTGTGTGTGTGTGTGTGTGTGTGTGTGTGTGTGTGTGTGTGTGTGTGTGTGTGTGTGTGTGTGTGTGTGTGTGTGTGTGTGTGTGTGTGTGCACGTGTGTGTGTGTACAAACAACACATACGTATTAAGGGGGCATACTACACTTACGTACCGCTGACAGTGGCGCATTCCTCTTCTGTCTCCTTGCTCCTTGTGTCTCCATCATGCTCTCCATTGTCTCGTCGTGGGAGAGGCCACAGGTTTCTCCTTTAAGTGCAGTGTGGTCCACATCGGCACTGCGGTAGATGATGGAGTGGTGGGGGTGGTTCTCTGGGAAGTAGTAAGACGCAGGCTCAATGTGGTACCGCTCGTCGGGAGTAGTGATCATTCCAGTGAATGAGCCGTGTGCCACGTCACCAGTGATCTTAGTACTGGGGTCACCTGCACATGGTGGGGGAGGGGGGAGGGGAGGAGGTGGGGGAGGGGAGGGGAGGAGGAGGTGGGGGAGGGGAGGAGGTGGGGGAGGGGAGGGGAGGAGGAGGTGGGGGAGGGGAGGAGGTGGGGGAGGGAAGGGGAGGAGGAGGTGGGGGAGGGGAGGAGGTGGGGGAGGGGAGGGGAGGAGGAGGTGGGGGAGGGGAGGAGGTGGGGGAGGGAAGGGGAGGGGGAGAGGAGGTGGGGGAGGGGAGGGGGGAAGGAGGTGGGGGAGGGGAGGGGGAATGAGGTGGGGGAGGGGAGGGTGAATGAGGTGGGGGAGGAGACACACGTACCCACAGCATGTCCAGAGTAGTACATGGTCATATCAACCTCTCTGGTAGGCCTCCCACTGACATGCATCTCAAAGTCATCGGAGAAGACAGACAGATCCGGGAACAGATGGAAATGGAAGTGCCTGCATAAGGGAGCAATGCATTATGAACAAATGAGGGGGAGAGAGAAGCAAGCGCTATCCCTAGCCTCCCAACACCTTCAAAGCATTCCTACGCCCACACTTCCTCCTCCTCCCCCTCTGCCTTCCCTCCCTCATCTTCTTCTGTCTGCCTTCGCTCATCTCCCTCCCTCTTCCTCCCCCTCTCTCCTTCCTTACTTTCCAAGTGCACTGAACTGAAGCTCCAAGTGCCGTTTGCCACCAATGGAACGCCTCAACCTCTCGTGGTGGAGCATCAGTTCACTGCTGTCATATTCCACAGGCTCATAATGTGTGATAAAGTCATTCAAACGCTGCTTTTCAGCTAAAGAATAACCAAAAACATACATAAATAAAAAGAAGTAAGTAACAGACACTAAATGTGTGTGTTGAGATACTGTAAATGCTGTCCATTCTGAACACACGGTTATGTTTGGTTGTGTGCAACTTTGTTTGAAATTGCTGTTTACTGTCTCCAAACATCATAACACATCACACATGGTACACTGTACACACACACACACACACACACACACACACACCTCCTCCTCCTCCTCTGTACTCCTTGTCCTTAAGGACGTTGGGCAGGATCTAGGACGACATGTTACGGTGGTCTTCCAACGGTTGGTGGATGAACGCTCTCCACCTTGCGCGGTCCTTTACCACTGCTTGCCAGTTAGGCAGGCTTGCCAGGTCTTGGTTGACTACATCGACCCATCGCAGTGGTGTTCCTCCAGGGGGTCTACGCCTTCCTCGTGGTCTGCTCTTGATGATTTGACGCTGCGGACGATGAATAGGCATTCTCAACACGTGTCCAAGCCACTGTAATCGCTTCAGTCTTAGCTGGTCTCTCACAGTTGTCTCTCCACACTCTTCCAAAACATCAACATTCCGTCTTCTGTCCCATAGAGTGAGGCCTAAAATGTCTCGCAGGCACCGCATCTGAAAGGTTGTTAGTCTACGGATGTCCTTCTGCGTCACTGGCCATGTCTCAGCACCATAGAGGAGGGTAGACATCACCATCGTTCTGAAGACACGTAGTTTGGTGGATTTGCTCAGATACCTGCTTCTGAAGACTTTGCGTCTCAGCATCTGATACACAGTGCTTGCCTTGTTCACTCTCACTGTCACCTCCTTCTCTACCCTTGCTGACTGCCCCACCTCACTACCAAGATATGGAAAAGACTCGACTTCCTCCAGAGCTTGGTCTTGCAGCAAGATGGATGAAAGCTCTGCTGGGTCTTGTTGTTCTCCTACTGCCAATACTTTAGTCTTTTCCACACTGATACGCATTCCCCACCGCTCACATGCTTCATCCAGGACTGTTAACATGTGCTGTAGCTCACTCCTGGACTCTGCAATGAGAGCCATGTCATCTGCGTACCTGGCATCTTGGATGTGGGCTGAGGCAGGAGTCTTATCTCGATAAGACAGGAAGAGTCCTCCCTCAGTGGAATACTCCATATGTATACCTCCTCCAAGCACTGACATAACCCCTTTCACAATTCGATCTAGGAAGCAATTGAACAGGAGGGGAGACAGGATGCATCCTTGTCTCACTCCAGTCTTAACTTCAAAAGCCTCTGAGGTGCCCTCCGCTGTTCGCACACAGCATTTGGTTTCAGTGTACAGTTCTCCTACTAGGTTTACCAGCTGGTTGGGGACCCCATACGATCTCAGTACCGCTATCAAGGCTGCACGGTCCACTGAGTCGTAGGCTTTGATGAGGTCCACGAAACATAAGTACACTGTAGTGTGGTATTCCGTTGCCTTCTCAACTACTTGTCGCGTCAGCCAGATCTGGTCCACCGTGCTCCTTCCTTTCCGAAATCCACACTGTGCTTCCATTAGTTGTGGTTCCACTATCACTTGCATTCTTTCTAGTAGGATTAGGGCCAGCACCTTACCAGGGATACTTAGGAGCGCTATTCCACGGTAGTTGTCACAATCATTTCTTGCTCGTTTCTTGTGGACAGGGATCAATGTGGCATCTTTCCATTCTTGTGGTACCTTCCCAGATTTCCATACCTGCTGTACCACCTCTGTGAGCCAGTCAATGGCTGCCTCTCCTCCTTTCTTCAGTAGCTCAGCTTCAACTTCATCCTGTCCTGCTGCTTTGCCATTGCGTAACTTCCACACTGCTTTCTTCACTTCTTCTCTTGTCACTTCGGGTGTCTCTCTATGTGACCGGTTTTCCAGCTCTGATACTACCTCCTCTGCTACTTCGTTCCGGACATTGAGCACTTTCTCAAAGTGCCTTTGCCATCTGGCAAGTTTCTCTTCAGGTCTCTTAAGAGTCTGGCCCTCCTCGTCCAAGATCGTATTTGTAGGTAGTATGCTGCTATTGGTCAACTTTCTCATCCTTTTAAAGAAGTTTCCATGTCTGTGATGCCTGATGTCCTCTTCCATCTCCGTGATTTCATTTTCAAGCCACTTCTCCTTATCACCCTTCAAAGCTTGTCTCACTTTCTTGCACATGGCCTGATACTCCTTCTGTTTCTTCTTATCTGTGCGGTGTTCCTGCCATCTTCGGAATGCCATGCGCTTTGTTTCAACCAGTTCAAGAGTGTCATCGGAGATCCACTTCTTCTTTGCCATAAGCCTCCTTTTTAGATGTTGTTCTGCCGATCCCACAAGTGCTTCCTTTAGTTCACTCCACCTCTCTTCGACACTGCCTTGTTGTCTTCTTTTATCAAAGGACTCCCTTAGAGCCTCCACATACGCCATCCTTCTATCTGTCTTCCCGAGCAGTGCTGTTTCAAATCGCTTTCCCTTCCTTTGGTTTGACTTCTTATCTAGTTTGAGGCGTAAGGTTACTACCACCAAGCGGTGATCGGTGTCTAGATCTGCCCCTCTGAAAACCCTGGTGTCCATCACCGACGGTCACACACACACACACACACACACACACACACACACACACACACAATCATATACGTAGATAGACACACAAGAATGAGTACAATGAGTGTGAGAATGAGTACAATGAGAGTGAGAATGAGTACAATCACATACAACCTCACTGTATTGTATTGCGTGTGTGTATGTAGTAGCTGTACAAAACCTGCATAGATCCCAGAATGGAGGTGGTGGGGACATTCACTGAGGGATGCAGCTGCAGATTAACACAGATCTTTGCGAGTCGGTGCAGTCGTCCACACTAGCACCAGTTTCCAGAGTTGCGTGCACAATTTTGTATGAATTCATACACATACTTACAGTATAATTGTAAAATCTAGTGTTAATGGTGAGCTAGAGATTTTGTATAGAAACTACACAGATATGTTTATGTATAATTGGACCGCCTGGCCATGGCTGCTATGGGTCATGACTATATGTTTTTTTTTTCCCAATAGTAGGCATCACTATGTATCAGTATAAATGCACAGTACATCCAGTATTCTCCTATGGGCATTTATACGTATGTGATCTTTTAGCGCGCCGTACACAAAAACAAAGGCCTAATCAGGAAAAATGAATATTTGAAAAGCACCAAATAATGAGAGCTCCAATATCGTGGCAAGCACATTTCCGCCAGGCCATCCCATGCTGCTGTCCCGTACGCATTTTGGTGCATTCCTTGTACGGCTTCATCCTAGTATATTCTCCTATGGGCATTTGTATGTGATCTTTCAGCCCCCCCCCCTCCCCCCCCCCACACACACAAAAACAAAGGCCTAATCAGGAAAAATGAATATTTGAATTCGAAAAGCGCCAAATGATGAGAGCTTTAATATCGTGGCAAGCACACTCTGCCAGGCCATCCCACGCTGCTGTCCCGTACGCATTTTGGGTGCTATCCTTGTACGGCTTCACCCTAGTATATTGTAACTTGTATTGTATACAATTTTTCAATGCTTTGGCTTCATCATGTAACAATGTATAGAAAATACATACATGTAGATAGGCTTATGTACAATAGATTGGTTTCGACTCAGGTACCCAGTGTCTGGTGCGGTCAAGTGGAAAGTGTATCAGACTCTAAGGACGCCATTGGCAAATAGAAACCAAACACTAGCTACGTACGCCCCACTTGAAGAGCGGGCTGATATTCTTCCTGACAGCTGGTGAGGTATCCACGGGATCATGGCTGAAGTATGGCTGCAATTATCATAGGGAATAACCTCACACGGTGGACTTCCATATGGAACAGTATTGAACAGTTTGTGTGAAGTTCAAAACAAGGGCACATAAGGGCACACCATCTGCACACACAACACATCTGCAGACAACAGGAATACAGTGAAACATGCAATTCTGGTCACCTTTGAAAGAGTTTGGGAAAGGCCCAAGTGTCCTGACTAGAGAGGTGCCTCAATTTCAGAGGTAATTTGTACACATCTCTACGTATGTACGTACGTAGCTAGGACAGTAGGCACTGTCCTCATTAGAGAGGTGTCCTTATTTCAGAGGTAGTTTGTACACAACTCTATGTAGCTGGGACAGTAGATACTGAAATCATTAGAGAGGTGTCCTTATTTCAAAGGTAGTTTTGTACAGAGGTAGTATTGTACACATCTCTATGTAGCTGGGACAGTAGGCAGTGTGTCCTCATTAGAGAGGTGTCCTGAATTCAGGGTTTCCTTCTTGAGAGGTCCATTGTACTCTTACCCACTAGGTCACAGAAACACCTCCTAAGTAACATCACTAAACCAGCACCACTTCACTGAATGGTACAAAGGTGTCTTTGTTGAGTGGGCTGTGAGCCTGCCTGCCTGCCTGCCAAGGGTGGAATTGGCATGATGGCAATTTCCCGTTCAACAACACAACACACCTTTTAAAGCAAGTACATTAGTTAAAACATGGAGTGTTGGCATGTCTCAAGTTACAGATAAGGTTCCCTAAACTGGCAGCTATAAATAGACACATCATGTACAAAGTATGTACATGTAGCTGGGGCACGCCAGCAGGCTGGCTCAGCTTCACGCTCAACTGAACAACTCTGTCACACTAGGAATAGCCCACCCACATAGCAGAGGTTAAGCAATGCGTCTGTACTGAACAACATAAACACACTCTGTGGACTGCTTTGGAACACCTCCATCTTGTTAACAAGTAAGAAGGAACAATGGAGTGGTTTAGCATTGTTGGGCTTAGCAGCTTGTGTAAAGTAATAGGGATAAACTGATTTGGGCTCTAAGTGGCTCTAGGCTATTCAGTAAGAGTTTATGCACACACACACACACACACACACACACACACACACACACACACACACACACACACACACACACACACACACACACACACATGCACACACACATGCACACACACACACACACACACACACACACACACACACAACATACTACAACAACAAAACACTGCATGTCACCCATTTAATCCTACCATTACAGTACACACATACCCAAACACAGTAACACTGAAACGGCCAGTTGACAACAATGAGTACGTCCCATTCTATGCACCCATTTCACCCATACACAAACTACATACACAGTACAATGAACTGAATAGGAAATTGTGGGCAAGGCCTGGGAAAGGGCAGGACAGGAATGAAGCAACAACTGTTTTAGGTGTGTGTGTGTGTGTGTGTGTGTGTGTGTGTGTGTGTGTGTGTGTGTGTGTGTGTGTGTGTGTGTTTATAATAGTGTGCATGCACGAACTTTCAGAATGCCAAAGGCATGCATCTTGATCATGTGAACTACCAATCACAAACAGAGAGCACTTCAGTGACAACGTAATCCTGAGATAGTACACATTGGCGATAACTACACAGTGACACGGTCTGAGCGTATAATGGGGGCACGCGACCATAAGGAGGGCGGGTCCGACCATTGTCCACGCTGTCGCCGTCCTACACACGCCCCGTACACACACACACACACACACAACGATCTAAACTGCAGTGGAAATTGGCGTGGCGTAAATCCGCGATTACACGACAGCCAACCAACCAAATAGGCTTCTGCTGGGAACGGTGAGACTAAAGAGTACCGCCCTAGATAACGCAGCCCTGCGTTGCCACATTCCCTAGCTACCACAGCCGCACTAGCACACCCACACCGTCAACCCCACCCTGGGCATCGAAAACTACTGTTTGCTGCCAAAGTTCTCACCAGCTAAGATGCCGCTGAACAAGACTGCCAGAAGGGCTAACAACGGTAGCTTCATTGTGGACCGATCAGTGGACTTGCTTCACACTTCCACAGGAACACGCAGCTGTCGATTACCAATATATCAGCCTTCTATTATTAGGAATTCCATATTTGGAATGACAGGAAATGCACATGATACACCCAGTATCTTCTGGTGTCATCTGATATGCTCACACAGCGCGCAATATGTTAGCCTGTCACTTTCAGCTGCCATTATAGCACCTTCATTTTAATTATAGGTATCTTTCTTTAACTCCAGCAACAGTGCAGCAATGTCTATTCTAGCTATTTGCCGATGCAGCGATATCCTACCCTCAACAAGAGTAGACGGTGTGAACTCAAATTGTCTGGTACTTGTAAAATCACTTCTATTGCTTGTTTATTAATAAATGAAATTGAATGCACTGCTGTTGTAGCATTTTGCTACAATATTTTGTAGCATTTTGCTACAATATTTTGTAGCACGCGTGGCTCAATAATTCCGGGCTGTCCCAAATAAGGAGTTGTCACGTGACAGTCTGCCTCAACCGCCTCTTTCAGTCTCTGTAGCTAGACGCACGAAGTTCTGTAAGTTGACCGCTGTAACGAACAGACAGACGTACACCTGATTAGAATTTGGAGCTTAGGAGTAGCAGGACGCTTTCACCTTGTCATCACTCTGAGCTAGAAGCCGCGAAGAGTTTTACGCATGTGTTCTTGACTATCTTTCCCCCTGTCCAGCTCCCGACTCAAGAAAGACCATGACGGGTAAAGAAGATGAATACGACTACCTATTTAAAGGTAAAATGGACTCTTTCTCCCCAGTCGTGTCGTTTTTGTGTGTGCGAACAGTGTGGCCGGGGTTTCTATAGCTTGACCTCTGCCCTGTGGCGTTCGTGTGTTGGGTACGGTTTAATGTTGAGTGGTGTGTGTGTGCGTGTGCGTGTGCGTGCGCGTGTGTGTGTGTGTGTGTGTGTGTGTGTGTGAGAGAGAGAGAGAGAGAGAGAGGAGTGTCTCTTTGTATACTTGGAGTGTGTGCATTGTGTGAGTGTTTGGCAGAGCAAGCAGCTACTTCAGCAGGTAGAGTTTTGCTGAGTCATCTGAACTCAATAGTGCGTGTGTGTGTGTGTGTGTGTGTGTGTGTGTATGTGTGTGTGTGTGTGTGTGTGTGTGTGTGTGTGTGTGTGTGCGCGTGTGTGTGCGTGTGTGTGTGTGTGTGTGTGCGTGCGTGTGTGTGTGCGTGTGCATGAGTGTGTGTGTGTGCGTGCGCGTGTGTGTGCATGTGTGTGCGTGTGTGTGTGTGTGTGTGTGTGCGCGTGTGTGTGTGTGCATGTGTGTGTGTGTGTGTGTGTGTGTGTGTGTGTGTGTGTGTGTGTGTGTGTGTGTGTGTGTGTGTGTGTGTGTGTGTGCATTGTGTGTGCATTGTGTGTGTGTGTGTGTGTGTGTGTGTGTGTGTGTGTGTGTGTGTGTGTGTGTGTGTCTGTGCATGTGAGCTTTTGACAGCAAAGATTGTTTTGAAAATGTACAATGGAACACTGTGTAAGCCTTTTGATGGCTGTCGTAAATGGAAAGGTGACAATGTGATGTACAAGTAATAGTCACTGTGTACTGTTGAGTTATGGAGCCGTTGTCCTTGGGGTCTGCTATGTGCTAGACACCATGGATGGGCTGTGGTGCTCGTGTGCTGATGACAGGACACAGTTCTACTCATCCATCCTTCCTCTCTCCTCTCATCTCGCTCCCATCTCCTTACCCTTCCCTTGCCTTCCCTGTCTTCCCTCTCCTACCCTCTCTCCCTTCCTCTCCCTTCCTCTCCCTTCTTCTCCCTTCCTCTCCCTTCCCCTCCTTGCTGCAGTTGTTCTCATTGGGGACTCTGGTGTGGGCAAGTCCAATCTCCTATCTCGCTTCACACGCAATGAGTTCAACCTGGAGTCAAAGTCAACTATCGGAGTAGAATTTGCCACCAGAAGCATTGAAGTAGACTCCAAAGTAATCAAGGCCCAAATATGGGACACAGGTTAGCATTTCTCCTTCTCCCAGTCTACTTTCCTCTACGTGTATCTTATTGTCATCCATTTCCCATCCTCATACTCTTTACTCCCATTTCCCCTTGCGATGTTGTGTGTGCCTACTGTTGGCTCAATAGCCTGTTTCCTATCGGCTATCATGATAGGCTATTACTTGCCTCACCACTTTTAAATGATGTGTTGAAGAGTGTGATCATTGGACACTGTGTGTGTGTGTGTGTGTGTGTGTGTGTGTGTGTGTGTGTGTGTGTGTGTGTGTGTGTGTGTGTGTGTGTGTGTGTGTGTGCGTGTTTGTGTTTGTGTGGGTGTGGGTGGGGTGTGTGCATATGATGATAGACAATTCTCACTTTCTCCTCCTGTAGCTGGTCAAGAAAGATATAGAGCCATCACCAGCGCGTAAGTTGGCAATGGTGTGTGTAGGGGGGGGGGGGGGGGGCAGCACACATAAACATGCTAGTATACTGTATGAATATGTATAATACAGTATTATTTCCGCCCTATCCATGCCATGTTTGCATAGCCATACACAGCCCAGTTGCATAAAATGGCTGTGCTTCTACGAAGTACTGACTCAGCATACTAAGATTTTGGAGGAGCAATCAGATTGCTATGTTATCCTTTTTGTCCCTCAGAAAATAGATGGTTTTGTTCTTACTAAGGGTCGAACGAATAGCCAAATAGTTGAATATTCGTTTGGCAATCTAATATTCAAAGGATGGTTTATTTGTTTGAATATTGGTGATGCTTAATGATGTCATGAAAATGGCCACCAACCACATAAAACTGGTTTTGCTCATAAATCAGTCAATATCTACGGAACGAAACACCTATCTTTTAAAGGGAGTGTAAAAATGTTTACTCCAAAAACAAGGGCTGATGTAGGGATAGTGCAGTGTGTACCTGCAAAGTATGGCAAAATCACCTGGTGGAAAAACCGTAGGAACAAGTAGGAGGGCTGGTTCATGCAAAACCCAGGTCATTAACATGCACTGACCTTGAATACGTTTTCACCATCCGTACATCTGCCAACACTTTACTTGCGGTCTTGCTACCATCCTCTGTTTCTCCACCTGCGTATTATAGTGCAATTGTACATGTGAGTGTGCAATAACAAGGGTTGCCACAGGAGACTATCCTATTGCATTCATATGCCCATTCCAGCTACATGTTCCCATGTACTGTACATATATACCACCATGCTGTATGCAAACATCCATGTACGTGACTGAAGCGCTAATGGGGAACACCTGAATAGCCAGAAACTGCAGTCTGGTGTGCACCATGGCGCATGCACAGCTGCACTCTGTCGCATCCTGGATATAGGGAGTTTGAACATCGCAAGTGTTGACAGTGAAGTGTACAATGTTTGTGATGGTGTACACTGTAAAACAGTGTTGGATTCAGACCACCATTGGTGTTTCTCAAGGACTAAAGGTGTTACACTGGTTGTTTGAAACCACTGCTTGTCCCTGAGAACCACCACTGGTGGCCATGTCCAGAAACCCCCACTGTTTTTACAGTGTAGAGCCAAACAGAGAGGGCCCAAAAGTGGGTGCACCGGTTTGCAGGCAGCAATGTAGTGAAGAGCAATGGTAAGCAATAACATGAACAAGTAGCTGAGCTGGGTGGGTTTCCAGGGTCTCAAGGCGGAGCAAGATGCATAGCTACATAAGTGATGAATCCAAAGAATATGGGTCCTGCAGCTAACTGTTACATCGATACACGTAATGGAATGCATGGAAGAGCAGGAGGGCCTAGATTCTAGAGCACAGCAAAGTAGATTGAGTAGCAAGCAATTTGCAAGGATAAACCTAAAAACTAGTGTACAGAGCAAATGTCGTCGGCGCTTTCTTCGCAATGGCATGCGCGTGCGTGGAAGTAAGGTTAGCTCTGTATACTGTACAGCCTGCCTTCCTTGTAGGCAGTTTCTTGTGTTGGTTTTTACTACTGTTCAGGAGTAGTGCTACTTTCTGTTTGTATTACAGCATACAAGCAATCACCACCAATCCCTACATAGACAGCACGACCGTGCTATCTAATACAGTATTGTTTCCGCTCTATCCATGCCATGTTTGCATAGCCATACACAGCCCACTTGCATAAAATGGCTGTGCTTCTACAAAGTACTGACTCATCATACTAAGATTTTGGAGGACCAATCACTTTGCTATGTTATCCTTTTTGTCCCTTAGAAAATAGATGGTTTTGTTCTTATGTATTTCTCCTTTGGGAATCCTTGTGGACATGTAATGTGATAACTACACTGTGGTATTCTTTGTTAACTTTGTATTGAGGTCCTAGTGACTAATTCAGTCATACTGTGGAGGAGTGCAGTGGTTTTGAGGTTTCCAGTCCAGTTTGACATGCAACCACCTGTGGGCCAGTTCTAACTGACCTTTATAGAGAGGTGGCTGCTTTACAGAGGTAGATTGCAATGTTTTAGTGCTATTTGGGCCAAGGAGGCTGGCTGTTTTAGAGAGGTGGCTACCGGACACAGTGACCATCGTAGACAGGCTCCACTGTATATGCTTTTGCTCTATCACATAACTACAGTATTAGAAGGTACTGTACGTGTATTTACCCATGCTTCAATCTACGTATGCTTGAAGCATGTGCGATGTACCTTTCCGTGCTTTATTCAAATGATTGAGTGCAGAACACAAAAGTCAATGGGACTAGAAGAAGCCCTAAATCTGTTGTACATACATTAAATGAAAGCTGCCAGAATGTCTTGATTGCTGAGTCAGCTAGACCAAGAAATTTGGGGTTGTGTTCCAAACCTACACGCAGCAGCAGCAGCAGCAGCAGCAGCCGTCAACTTTATGGGAGTGGAGCTGTTGATGAGACTGCTGTACCTGCCTTGTGTAACACCTTGTCCTGAGCAAGACAGCCATTTCTGAAACTCTACCATTGATGATTAACCTTCACACATGAGTCACGCAAGGTCAGATTCTCACTTTGTGAATTTGTACAAGAGCAAAGTGAAAAATTACAGTTGCAGATTGTGCTCGTATGTCGTATGTGAGTTGGTTGATGACGATGGTCTGGTTAGCTCCCACTGATAGCTAGTCTCGCGTAGCCCAGACCCTTTCCTCCATTTCCGCTGTTGTGTAATAGGGAGGAAAGGGTCTGGGAGTTTTCCTAAGCACAAGCTGTTCCACCCAGGCACAGCCACTGTTTACTTAACACCATTGTGGGACAATAATTCAGAGGTGTTGATTAGGTGTTACACCGGTGCGCGTGCACGTCTGTATAATTATATAGCGTCGAAGACTGAGATGGCGAACTGCTACTTCTGTAAGCTACTGCAAACGGCGGCAGATGTATGGGTCTCGCTCGATGACAAGGGCAGCAATCCGTAAATAAGAGATTTACCGTAGCCAGTAGGAAGCGGCATGAAAATATCATGACCGTCGATGAATTCTAAGATGGCTTGTATCTGCTCTGGCTTTAGATCTTGTAACCCTGCTTCGGCTGCTGCCACACGTACTATCGCGGTAATACGGTCTCGTTCCAGTTCGTCTTCGCTCGCACAAACACTTGCCGCCATTTCGCTGACTCGCTTATGACGACTTGTGGTACGACATCAAAGAGGTGTTAGATTCACACCTTGTCCGGGTTCCCTTGAACAGTTACACTTGAGAAAACTCCCAGACCCTTTCCACCCGGTTATTGTGCAATAACCGGAAAGGAAAGGGTCTGGGCTACGCGAGACTAACTGATAGCGGATTGCATTTTCAGTTAGCAGAGTCTACAAAATGGTGCTTTCAATACCTGCTTCCTCATCTCCATGCACTCCACCCTCCTCCCCCACACCTCCCCCTCCTCTCCCACACCTCACTCCCTCCTCCCCCACACCTCGCTCCCTTGTCTCCCCACACAGTTACTACAGAGGAGCCGTTGGTGCTTTACTTGTGTACGACATTGCAAAACATCTGTCCTATGAGAATGTGGAGAGGTGGTTGAAGGAGCTGAGAGACCATGCAGACTCAAACATCGTCATCATGCTGGTTGGAAACAAGTGTGACTTGAGACACCTCCGAGCAGTGCCCACAGATGAGGCTAAGGCCTACTCAGAGAAGAACACGCTGTCGTTCATTGAAACATCTGCCCTTGATTCTACGAATGTGGAGGCAGCATTTCACAACATTCTGACTGGTGAGCACTGCACACATACATCATCACATTCGTAGTGCATTGAATTTGCGAAATGGTTGTCACAATAATATTGTCATTCAACATATGTACCACTCACCTCTGAACTTTGGACTCACTTTTGGTATTGTAACTGTAATGCCTGACTGGTATAGGTCCCCTGCTTATGGTGCCAGGTGAGGTAGAAATAAGGGTTGAATCATGAGTGAAATTACATTCGCAAGAACCATTCTGCAAATAATTTTGTCCATTATGTTTTGACAGTGTGTTGAAAGTTACTTAGCCATCATACTGAATGTGCACTTCGGTCAGCTTCTCCTTTTCTCCCTTCGTCCCCATCAGAAATCTATCAACGGGTGAAACCCCTTCCTGGCCCCTCCTCTGACCAACAAAAGGAGGACAGCACAATAGTGGTCCAGCCTCCGCCACCAGAGCCACAGGGGAGAGCCCCCTGCACTTGCAAGAAGACATAACGGCATGCATATCTATCAGCAGCAAGGAGAATATTCTTTCTTATCCTTTAGGAATTGTGCATCAAATGGTGTACAAGTATAACAGCTAACTAGCGTATACATACGTACATACATACTTCTCTGTGATCATGAGTAGTGTATGGCTACGTAATATGTAGGAGATATACTATTACTGACTTGATTTATTGAATAGTTCTCTGTCTTGTATTTACAGTTGAAACATGCCTGTACAGTTATTCACTGCCAATGTGTCATATGGGATATATTGGAAGTGGGACTGGGTCCACGCCTGTGTGTTATGTGGGATGTATTGGAAGTGGGACTGGGTCCACGCCTGTGTGTTATGTGGGATGTATTGGAAGTGGGACTGGGTCTGTAAACTTGGGGATGAGGCCAGCATGGTGGGAAGTCTCCAGCTGCCTGCATAGGAAGAGTACCACTTGCCACTAAGGCATATGCCTTATACGTCATTCACTGGTGGAGGAAATAAAGACTTTAGAGACGCTAGTAGCTACCATGCAGCAGAGATTCATTACCTTGTTCCGATGTGAAGTAGGGAAAGAATTCGTGATTAGCTCGCTTGCATGCATATATTGCAAGGGAAAAGTTTATTTGGTGCTAAAATGTCATGCAATTCTTGACAATTTGTACCGCCTGCTCTAACACGCTCAAGATTCGAATTCTTTCTTTAAAGCCTGAACTTGTGCAGCTAACTAGCAGGTATAACATACCTATATATGTGTAGGCGTCTTCATTCCATTAAATTCAGTAGCTGATGACTTACTGCTATATATAATTAACCAGGGCCAATTTTACGGAAATTTATAGAAGGGGTTTACATTGGTTAAGGGGCACCCTTTCCCCTCGCCAATGTAATGTATGGGATAAGTGCCAATTTTGATCAATTGTATTTACTAAGCCAAACATGCTTTTGGCTTCAAACATGGACATTTCACTACTTACCACAAGGTCTACCAGTGTTGAAAAGGTTGGATTGCCAGCATGCTTGGAAGAATTTCGGTAGGCTCTATTTGGAATGATGAATAGATGCCATTTATGCGGAAAGTGTGCGGACGGCCCGCATCCGTATTAGGATAGAGACATATATAATACTAATTTTATACGGCTAGGTCTACATAGTCTCTACACGCACGAGGTATGGTCTCTATGAGGCCTTGTTGTTGGTAGAATTGAGTCTGTGGCTGAAAATGGCAGAGAGACCCTCGGAGTATCATCCTGACCAGTCGCTGTCCAGATTTCCTGGGCTGCGCATCTCGAAAGTGGAGCCAACAAAAGTCAAACTCGGTAAAGGCGCCGACGCGTCTGTTTATGAAGTAAAGTGGAAGGGCAGACTGTGCGCGGCCAAGCGTCTGCATAAGGCTCTGCTCGATGACGCCTCGCCAGGAGGAGCGGACAGGCTCATCGATAATTTCGAGAAAGAATGCTTAACGTGGTCGAAACTGTGCTATCCCGCTATAGTTCAGTTCCTCGGTGTGTATTTTGAACCTCGATCTCGCCTACCGGTGCTTGTCATGGAGAAGATGGATACCAGTCTTCGGAAGTACTTGAAAGCTCACGGTAAGGACGAATTCCCCCTTCATCTCAAGGTATTAGTGCTTCGTCAAGTTACCCAAGCTCTTGCCTATCTCCACGCTCAGAAGCCTCCCCTTGTTCACCACGACTTGAGTCCAAACAATGTCTTGCTGAACGAGGACTCTTTTGTGGCCAAAGTGACCGACTTTGGGATGAGCCGAGCTGTCAACCCTTCCATTCTCACTAGGAAATCCTCCATCAAAGGTACGCTGGCATTCATGGCTCCAGAGGCTTTGCAAGATCCTCCACGTTACAATGAGAAGTTGGACGTCTTCTCCTTCGGCAACATCATCATCACGATTCTCACCCATGAGTGGCCCAACCCACTCCCTCCCACATATCTCATAGGAAGCAAGCTTGTTCCCCGTAGTGAGCTCCAGCGTCGTGAGCGATATTGTGAAATGCTCACTGCAGAGGAAAAGATATTTTCTCCAATTGTCAGACGGTGTTTAGAGAATGCACCAGACAAGCGTCCATCTAGTGCAAAGCTAGTGGGAGAGCTGCAGCGCATTGAGGAATTCAATCTACAAGGTACATACCTCTGCTCCTAGGCCTTGTTCTTGTGTCATGCCTCCCCTCCACCATGGCCACACACACACACACACACACAAGCACACACACACACAAACACACACACACACACACATGGGGCAAAACATCTCTTTATTATAACACAACAGTACAAAAATAAGGAAATGGAGTCATCAGAATAACAGTTATTGTCTTCATGTTGAGGGACACATGGCACAAATTAAAACTGTTAAATGACTCTTGGTTGGGTTTTTAGTAGTGGCAAGAGTGTATGCATATGGGGATCATGTGTATGCATATGGAGGTTGTGTGTATGCATATGAGACATGGGTTGTGTGTATGCATATGAGGTGTGGGTTGTCTGTATGCATATGGACGGTGTATGCATGTGTATGCATATGGAATAATGAGTAGTGTGTGTCTGTGTGCATGTGACAGTGTCAACTGATGAGACAAAAGCTTCTTGATCTTGAGGTGCTGCTCCATGGTTGTGTGTCACTGACAGATCCACTGTGCTGCTGTTGCTGGGACTTTTGAGCCAGACCATCTTACCAACAGTGGTAGCACTGCTTCAGCTCTGCTCTCCATGGCCAGTTCATTCTGCCGTGTGGTAGTAGCAGGGGGCCGTTGGGGATAATTCCCTTCCAACCGCCAGCCGGGGGGGACACTCGCGTCCCTCATTCGCCTGTTGGGGCCCTGCCAGCTCCGAGTCAGGGTTATGGTACGCCTGACAGACCAGTGCATTGTGATAGTCGCCTGTTCCAGTGATCGTCGAGGAGGCTGTTTGCCGTTACGATAGACAGCCAAAAGTTCGCACCTCGGACGGGTTGCCATTCTCCACTTCGTCTTTTGTGAGGCTCAGACTTTCTCTTCCAGTGCTGCCTAAATGACTGTTCTGGAGTTGTAGGCACAGACTGGGCGTCTTTCAGGCACAAACTTCTAGCGAAACTGTCTTCCAACACAAGTGTTTCACGGTGGGGAATACAAGAGTGACTAGTCATCCTGCATTCCATCAGTACGCCACACTGATGAGCCCCAATCAGGGCAAAACAGCTGTCTGTGGCTCTTCCATCTTTGTAGGATGACTAATAATGGGGGAGGGCGATCACTGGTTGCCATCAATAGGGCTCTGGCCCCCCAGCCTCCTGAAACACTTCGGTGTAGAAGGCTGGTAGGCGTAATATCCAGTGATTAGCATTTGTTCAACCTAGCCCGGCCTGGCCGTTGCAGTGGCTTACTGCAATGAACCGACCTCTCAACAATCCCGCGCAAGTCACGCTCATGACTTAGCCTTCCCCCATTAATATTCACTCTTGTTGAAACAACAAGTGTTTCACTGGTGGCGGATACAAGAGTGACTAGTCATCTTGCATTCCATCAGTACGCCACACTGATGAGCCCCAATCAGGGCGAAACAGCTGTCTGTGGCTCTTCCATCTTTGTAGGATGACTAGTAATGGGGGAGGGCGATCACTGGTTGCCATCAATAGGGCTCCAGCCCCCCAGCCTCCTGAAACACTTCGGTGTAGAAGGCTGATAGGCCCAATATCCAGTGATCAGCCTTTGTTCAAATATTGTGACATTGAATTAATTCTTGTGAGCTGACCAATTTGTACCCTTTTTTAAAACCATCAAGGCAGTGGTGCAGAATATAGAACATAGCCATTCCAATCGAGATGAAATGTCATGCTTCCGTAGCAGTTTGTGTATGTATGTGAATACAACAAAATGGAGGCATTTTAGTATGTTTATAGTCTGGGGGCCAGCCCCTCCACCTCGCGGAAGGAGGGTATAGCTTCACTTGTACAATGTTTTCGTGCATAGTGGGTGGAGTAAATGCATAGACAGGTTAATTAACGCACTCTACTCACGCCAGGTAATATGATGTTATGCAACTAGCGACTAAAGATTGGAAGACTGAAGACTGATGACTGAAGACTTCTCTCTTTCACAGCGACCGATTTTCTGCAAAGTCTGCACCATCCCTCAGTTGTGGCCATCACTTGTACGCTCCATCAGACTGGTATAGTAAATTTATTCAGAGTCATGACGTAATGCGTTTATGCATATACGTTACTACAGTTTACGTGCATTCTGCAATTTGATTGGTCTAACCGGTGGATCGCAAAAGCCAGATCCTGCACGAAAACGTTGTATATACAGGTGAAGCCAGAACCTCCCTCTGCAAGGTGGAGGGGCTGGTATGTTTATACAATCATGGGATGACAAACTATGCACTCGTTACAATGCTGTACTTATTCTGGATTGCCACTGGCGCTCAGACCCTCACCCTTCATGTCTGTACGTAAGTCCTTGTACACAACAACCAGGGTGTGCAAAATTCAGTGAGAAGGTGAATAATAATTATTAGGATAAGACCAAATGGGGTAAGAGCAGCCCTATGGCACTTTCTCTTGCGTGGTCTCCAGGCTGCCTTTAGGGGTCATCCTAAATACAGTAGATATCATGGACATGACTTTTAATAGGTTCTGCAGAGTAGCACAATGTTCTGGAGTCGCTTCACAGCGCTGGCTAATTTCAATGGTAAATGCCATCTCTTGTGATAAATCTGCCAACAACACATGTGTGTATATGATTTATGTGCGCACATGTGTGAGAGAGAAACTATAATTATATTATTCTCTCTATTACCTGCTTCAGCCAAGAGTACTAAGAAGGAGAACACAGCTAGTTTAAGAGAAATTGACTACATCTGTAAAGGTATGGTCAATGCAGTTAGATATCTCTTCTTGCCATTTTAGGAGTGTATGTGTGTATATAGCATAGCTGAGTGCGGCCTCATGTTTGCACGACTGTCACTTGTCTTGTTGTGTGTTGATTTTATGTTATGTGATTAGTTAATGATTGTATTTTCTGTAGCGCAGGCTGTGAGCACCACTTTGTCTTTCTTTGTTACTTTGACTTGTATCCTTAAATAACTATCATGTACTCAGTTTGTGTTTACCTCAGTGCTCAGTGCAGTTGACCAGTACCTGTGACCGATGCATGCACACTCCCTCACAGCGATCCCCTTTCGATCATTGGCCCACGATTACATGTGTTTGAAGAAATTGAATGACAGTTGTGACTAGGCTGATTATGAGGACTAGATGAGATTCTTCATGCTGCTAGTACGTATGTGTGATGCTCTTTGGCACATTAGGCCCTGTCCAGCTTAGTTGACTGTGAAATAGTGTGATTTGCACATCCTAACTCCCCCCTCCCTTCCAACACCTTCCTCCTTCCCTCCTTCTCCCTCAGTTATACTGACTGGTGACTCTGGTGTGGGTAAGACTGGTCTCCTTTCACGCTTTGTCCATGATGAGTTCAAGTCGGTATCTAAGGCTACCATTGCAGTGGACATGTACAGCAGATGCATAGACGTGGGCTCCAAAGTAGTCAACGCCATTATGTGGGACACAGGTTTGTATGTCCCTGCATTCACCCTTCATTCATTCATCTGCCCCTTTTGTGTTTTATAATTGTGACAGTTGCATGCAAGTAGAAGTCACGAATAATTGTGGAACACCATACATTATTGAAAATTGAGAATGAAATCGGCAATATTCAAGGAGCAAAAGAGACACTGAACAATTCTATGAAGCAAATTAGTCAATTGTGCAAGGATGATGATATGAACAATGCCTTATACAATTTTTGAAGCACTGTTCACACCTTTTTAATATTATATACTTCACCCTTCATCTCTGTAATTCCATGAAAGTCCATGCAAATGGAGTTCAATCAATCAATCAATGCACATAAGGGTTTGTCTCCCATGTGGGAGGTCGCCCTAATACAATTAACAGGAGATTCTAGAAAATAACGTCATAACTCAGTTTATAATATATAAAGTTAAGCAAAATTATTAGTTCACCTCATTCTAGGTCTTCCTCGAGGGCGCTTTCCTGGAACCTCACCATCATACACTATCTTCGTCACTCTACCGCTGCTCATCTCCTCTAATCTTTGCTTCCACTTCTGCTGCCGTCTATTTACAAGATCCAAAATACCTCCTGCCTCAATCTGCCCCTAAGATCCACGTTCCTTATTCTATCTAACCTTAACACCCCCTCTATCCATGTTAACACTCTCATTTTTTGTAGCCTGTATTCTTCCCTTATGTCTTGCTTGCAACGCCCATGCTTCACACCCATAGGTCAATGTGGGAATCACCGTAGCATTCACCATCCTCAGTTTTGTCCCCTTTGTCAATACCTTCCTTCCCAGCACTGTGCTTCCAATTGCCCCCACCCTTCTTGATGGCATTCCGACTCTCTGCTACACCTCACTGTCCATACTCCCATCACTACTGATCACTGTCCCAAGGTACTTCATCTCCTTTACTTGTTCCACTCTCTCACCCTTAACTTTGACATTACACCAAATGGAGTTATTCGGCTAAAGCACCAGCACATATCGATTGACTAGTTCATGCGAGACTCTTTTGTAGCAGCTTTGTATATAGTTACCGTATATTGCAAAATGTTCGCGACCAATAATTTTCGCAAATTTCACGAATGAAGCCAATTCACGAAAATTTCTATCGCGAATTTTATATACCTGTGGTATAATAATAACTTGTGTATGCGCGTGATGTCATAATAAAATGGCAGATCAACGAACGGCGTGAATCTCTTTCGTTTGCTTGATTTCAGAAGCGAGTGCTCCTGCTGTTTACACTAAAAAGGCTTTAATGTCCACCTTGTAGAGTCTCCTTCACAAAATTTTTATTTGCAAACATTTCTGGCACCCATTTTTTTGGAACTCCATCAGATAAATATAAATGGCAATGCACAAACAAGGGCAAGAAACAATGAGTAATGAGTAACAGTGAGGATAGCAGGATATTTTAGCAATGATTTGTGAAATTTTTAGGTTGCGAAAATTTTGTGATATACGGTATATTACGTTGAGGAAGGTTCATTCGATTGATCTCGGCAAAAGAAGCATGCATGGATGTACTTTGAACTTGCTGAAGCAATGTAGATAATTTGTGGCTACATATAAATCCAGAAAAAATATATATCCAATGTGCGCTAATCTGTTTGTGACTCTCAAAATAAATGTTGCCACATGCAATTATTATTCTCACATTTCATACTTCCCTATCATGTATACAGTCTGCAAGATAGCAAGAGTAGATCTTGCTATCTTGCTCTCCCGATTGTCCCTATCCCCACCCTGCCCCACAAGTTGTTATGTTATTATTTGATACAATGAAGTCCAGTGATGTGTGTGTGTGTGTGTGTGTGTATGTATGTGTGTGTTTGTGTGTGTGTGTGTGTGTGTGTGTGTGTGTGTGTGTGTGTGTGTGTGTGTGTGTGTGTGTGTGTGTGTGTGTGTGTGTGTGTGTGTGTGTGTGTGTGTGTGTGTATTTTCTGTTTCTGCAGCTGGTCAGGAAAGATTCATGTCCCTTACAACCTCGTGAGTTCATATGTATTATGCATGTGTGTGTGGGGGGGCAGTATGTGACATGCTTACATGTGTGTAATGTTGTGTCTGCTCTAAAGTGCGTCACCCCTTGTCAAAAATTATCAAAAATTTGTCTTTTGAAGCCATTAGAGCTGGAATGGAGAAGACCCCATTAAGGGAGGGGAGGGAACAGTTTGAGTTTGGACCAAGGAGCAAAGGCAAATTGTTAGACAGCACTAGTACTTTCATAATGAGTGTTCCTCGCTGAATGGCAACATTCAAAATTAGAGGCTACCACAGTTCATGATCATTGAAGTCCATTGTTGTACCAACTGTACAAAACAAATACGTGGCATACTTGGTGTACAAAAGAACCACCTACGAATACATAATTCAGTCACTGTAAAGCATAGTGCTGCATTCATAACTACTTCAAGAGGATGCTGAATGTGCTCAATTGCATTGCAAGCAATACCTCTTGTGCTGCTGCCAACTTTGCAGTCCAAGTCTACAGGGCTGGTACAAGTGAGGGCAGTGGAACAGTGGAGCAAGGCAGTGCACCCCCATGCACTATTCTTGATCCAGAGACTGAGGATATAGGCCTGATTGGGCTGGCTACCAAACAGTCCCTCCAAACTCTTTGAACCCGCCCCCACTGGGTGCAAGCATACATAGATTTCTGTTGCTGTCAGTTTCCCATTTCAACTACACGTATATTAGTGGATTGGAATTATACATTCGATCATTCAATCATAAGTGTTTCGGTATAGCTTTCGACTACCATTATCAGTGGAACATTCAACAATCATACTTTGTACGTAATGTATTTCCTATCCCTATTCCTATTGTCACAACTTCTCTTTCCTTTCCATCCTTTCTGCCACAATCTTCCTCTCACAGATACTACAGAGATGTGCATGGAGCTATTCTTGTCTACGACATTACGGAGCGGTCGTCCTATGAGAATGTAGAAAAATGGTTGAGGTTGTTAAATGATCATGTAAAGCCGAACGTTGTCATCATGCTCATAGGGAACAAGTATGACCGAAGATGCCTCCGAGCTGTGCCTACAGATGAGGCAAGAGCGTATGCAGATAGGAACTCCATGTTGTTCACTGAAACATCTGCCGAGAATGGTACCAACGTGCAGGCAGCATTTCACAGCTTTGTGAGAGGTTATTGCGCACCATACATGTATGCCACCCATACACAGTTGCATTCATGGACACTTGTATAGTATGTGCCATGTGTCTGTAAGTGACTTCCGCAATGGCACAGAATTCAGTCATGGGGGTAACCCGAGAGACATTTTCTTTCATGGCACTGCTGAAACATGGCACTATGCACCCATAATCATGCTTCAAACACTAGTTTATCTGCAACCAAACCACTTAGTGTAATCATGAGATGCTTCTTCATTTTACCAACCATGGAGTGCCATGCACAAGCTGGCATGCAGTCTGTGTAGCCTATAGCCTTATGTGCGGTAACGCTAACCCACCACTCTAGTTATACAGTAGTTGCTTACCTCTGTCAATCTCTATGTCTTGAAGTGCATGAAGTTCGTCTGACATTGCTCTCCTAGCTGCATGTATGTCATTTCCTCGTTATTTAGAAATCTATGAACGGGTGAAACCCCTTCCTGGCCCCTCCTCTGACCAAAGCACACCTCTACCAGAGCTAGAGCCACAGGGGAGAGCCCCCTGCACTTGCAGAAATACATAATGCCATCAATAGCAAGGACATCAATAGTTTTAATTTCATTTACAACATTGAGTGTGTAATTACAGTTATACTCACCACCAATGTAATATATTAATTAAATTCTAAGAAATTTGGGGAATGGTCACAAGTATAATACATAGAACGCCAATTTATCACATGCATGGACTCTTGTGTGTATACATTAATTGTTGCAAAATTATTGTTATTATGTAATTGTGCTAAATTGACAACTAAAAATTTAAATTTGTTTATAATATATTAATCAGCTGCTAGAATTGCATGCATGGCTTATATTAGTGAGGCAATATTATAATTAATGATACGGCAAACAATATTCTTGCATGTAATTAACACAAACTATATATATATCTCTTAAGCTTGCATGGAATGTGGTATGACATGTTATTATAACTCCTGCCCTCTGTTGATGACATGATGGTACCGGTAAATCATGCGAATTAAGTTGAACAGCATGATCATTAATGTACGTGTGTGTGTGTGTGTGTGTGTTCTTTCTGCTTCTGTAGCTGGTCAGGAAAGATATATTTACTTCCTCTGGAGTTGATCATGTTCATGCATAAATTGTCA
The DNA here is from genome assembly GCA_964019415.1 of Ianthella basta. Lineage (NCBI taxonomy): Eukaryota > Metazoa > Porifera > Demospongiae > Verongiida > Ianthellidae > Ianthella > Ianthella basta. The sequence continues at coordinate 6,913,171 of OZ025878.1, forward strand.
TTTTTGTGTGTGTGTGTGGGGGGGGGGGGGTAGTGTGTAAGTGCTTGAACAGCACAGCAACATGCATTCATGTGGACTTCAAGTCCTCCCTCCCCGTCAGAAATCAATCAACGGGTGAAAACCCTTCCCGGCCCCTCCTCTGACCGACAAAAGGAGGACAGCACAATAGTGGTCCAGCCGCCGCGCTACCGAAGCCACTGGGGAGAGCCCCCTGCACTTGCAAGAAGACATAACGGCATGCATATCTATCAGCAGCAAGGAGAATATTCTTTCACTTGAGCAGTGCCTCATGCAAATGATGCACAAGTAGCTATCAGCTAACTAGTGTATACGTAGCTAGCTATAGCTATATAGCTACACAGGTACGTACATATATAATTATGCATTATAATATGTAAGAGATATAATAATTATTACACTGCTACTGCATTGATTTATTAGATAGCTCTGTCTTGTATTAATTTTGCAGTTAGCTACAACAATGCATGCTTGTAGCTAGCTAACTAGCTAGCACAGCCAGCTAGCTATAGCTAGCTATTCACTGCCAATGTAGCTAGCTAGCTATATAGCTAGCTATAGCTATGTGTTCGTGTGTTGTAATTGGGCTGGGTACAGGGGTCCGTTTGCAAAGGGGTTAGCTAACCATTTTGAACCATACACCACCACTCTACTTGTGAGACTGCATGAGTAGCTATAGCTATGAGGCATAAAGTAGATGCTGTAGGTTTTCGAGGAGGGTGGAGAGTGGAGGGAAGTGGAGAGAGGAGGGAAGTGGAGTCATGCCTCGTTTATAGCTATTTGCTTTTTGGCTAGCTACATAAAGCAACGATGAATATTACTGATCGTCTGGAAAGTGATCTAAGGCAGTTGGTGTCTGTTACTTTCTGTTTGTCCAGTAGCTTGTGAACCGTTCATCATAGTATTGTTTATTCACCGCCAAAATTACGGTAATAGGGTGCGGCATCCGTTTCCGGCCGCCATTCGAAAACGGACGCTCGATCTCGGCCGTGAATACGTCAATTCTCTTGATTGTTGGTCCATGTGTGGAGCAGAAGGATGGAACATTGTACACGGTGCTAGGCCCGAAAAGGACGCTTAGCTCAAATGTTATTTGACTAAATGTGAACCGTCCGGAATCATATGAAAATTGACGGAAGGCATGTGTTTCCGGACGGTGGTTCGTACATCGCGAGGCGCAAAGATCTGTCCACTTTTGTTTCATACTTAGTTAGGTACACTCATGTTCTGCTCACAGCCAAAGGTATGGGCGAAACCTCCTTGCGACGAGCGAGTTCGGCTTCGCAGAACTGGAAACGTTGAGGTCATTAATAATCAGACACCTTGAAGATAAAATGGCCGCAAAGTGAAAAGGACAGATTAAAACAATGATGGCTCAGCATGCTAAATCGAGTTGGAACATGTTAAAGAAAGTCTACGTATGACGAGAGCAGATAAGGCACTTAAAGACAATGGTTTCAGCCTTCTTGGGGCGTATTCCCATGCAAAGGCAATGGTACCAGCGCGAGCACTGGTCGCAGCCTATCCATTGCCTGGCCTTTGAGTGACCACACTCCCCCGTCTGGCAACTGGACCTGGATACGCCGTCAACTTGACTGGTAACAGCTGTTGCAGGCCTGGCATCAATACTCTCTAGCCACTGCTGATACCTTGGATCTGGTATGTCATCTCCTTCCTCCAGCCGCCGTTGGTACTTGGTCACTTCTTCCGAGGTGAACGATGTGGCTGGCTGATCAACCTGATGCTGTGGATTATTCGATTGCAGCTCTGTGGAAGCAGTCAATTGCGTTCCTGCATGGAAAGGCAAGATTATTCATATGGTGAGATGAGAGATATTGTATTTTTACTTCATGCAATGTTACTGGAGTATGTTGTACCTTGTTTCTTTGCTTCCCTCTTTGCCTTCTTCGCTGCTGACTCAACTGCCTTTGCCTGCCGTTTCCTCTCGCACTCTGCCTTTCTCCTCTCCTTCTCTTCCTGCTTCTCTTTCTTTTTCTCCTCCTTTGCGACCATCTCCTGTATGCACTGTTCGCTTGTGAGCACACGTGCACTTTGTGAGTGCTGGGGTGCCTTTCTTTGTGCAGGTGGGGTTGGGCGTTGTAGAATAGTGGCTAACACTCCATGAGGCTTCGGGTTTGTGGGATAGAAGGTTTCCAGCCACAGTCTGTAACGTGAGTCTGTAGACTCCTTTAGTAGTGTCTGGAACCCTTCCACCTCACCAGGGGAAAAGGTGATGGCCTGGGCTTGATCAGTGGATGCTGGTGCTGGTTGACTAGGGCCGCCCTTGCGTGGGGTACAAAAGGGAACATATGGCATGCCTGTTGTGTGGGAGGGACTAGTAGTACTGCTTGCATCTAGCCGTGACAGCACTACTGTCTTATCTACAGGGAAAACTCCTGCAGCACGGAAGCATGAAGTGACATTGGAGATGCTCATCCCCTGCACCCAGACTTTCTGAAAGACCTGCACGAAATTTCGTCGAGTGATGACCTTGCCGGGATTTTGTGCATAGAATCGCTGGCACTCGGATCGCCAATGGTCCTTCAAGGATGCGAATGCCCCGTTGTCGAGCGGTTGGAGAAGATGTGTTGTGTGCGGCGGCAAACAAAATACAATGATGCCCTCCTCAGCAGCCATTTTGAGGAATGTAGGGTTGTAGTGGGAAGCATGGCCGTCAAGGAGGAGGAGTAGCGGATGGATGGAGGGAACATGCACCAGGAAATGATGGGCAAACCAGCTCTCAAACATTGTTGCATCCATCCAACCATTCTCCGAAAGGCCATAGAAGGTCCCTGGTATCTCACCAACTGACATTTCAGCCTGCAGCTGCTTACGGTCGAAAACAACCATGGGAGGAATGGTATAGCCGCTGGCGCTGGCACAAGCCAGAACGGTAATTTGAGATTTGTCTCCAGAAGTGACAGCGTAAGGATGCTTCTGGTTGGTGTGTGCCACAACCCTCGGTGGCTTGTGGACGAGTGGCATACCCGTCTCATCACAGTTGAAAATCTGCCCGGGACGTTGCGTCAGGCCATTGGCTTCGATTGTTTCTGCCAACAACTCGAAGTATTTCTCGATCACATTGGGGTTGTTGGCGGCAGCCCTGGCATACGATAATGGCTCTGCCTGACGAAGGGATACCTCGGGATGCCTTCGCCTGAAGGAGTCCCACCACCCCTTTGTGATTTCCACATCTGGTTTACGAGTGTGAACAATCTGCTGTGCAATGGCTAGAACATCTTTCCGCGACTTAGCATAGCCGATCGACGCGCAGCCTATGAGAAAATCAACTAAACTGGCCTCTTCTTCGTTGGTTAAGTAAGTCTTTGAGCCACTTCTCGCCTGCAGAGCCACTTTCCCGGTTACCTTCTCATGCAGGGTTGACCGGGGGACACCGTACTCCTCAGCAGCCTTCCTAACGCTCATGGTGCCCATTACTGCTGCTTCATAAGCCTTCTCCATGGCTACCGTGCTGTACCCTCTGTAGCTAGGAGGGCGCTGTGGCATGAAGGGCACTTTGACTGGGACTCCCTTAGACCTTGTCACGCGGGACTGAAGCGAGCTCAAGTGCCCAGCAGAGAGAAACGGAACAGGACCTGCCATGTCTGAAGAAGAGAGAAATGCAAGCTGCAAGCTTCACTTCAGCATTCTGTAATTCTTATTGTTCTTAATTTTAGGGATACTCTAGTTTACTTTGTTTGCATGACTTTGTTCACACCTGGTCTCTGTTTGTTTAAGAAACCCTAATAGTGCAGTCTGTGGTTTCCAATGGTATGCAAGTCCATACAGTGCACGACAATGCTGACCTGTCGGCTGTCGAAAGATGCAGCTGCAGATGTTCGGGGTCTTAACAAAGTTCAATCTCACAGAGCTCCAATATAAAGCACACGGTAAACCAAACACACGGAAACGGTTGCTGAACAGGTCGCAAATTCGAATTTGCAGGAATCGCATTGCAGAAAAGGTGTCTGGTTATTAATGACCTCAACGTTTCCAGTTCTGCGAAGCCGAACTCGCTCGTCGCAAGGAGGTTTCGCCCATACCTTTGGCTGTGAGCAGAACATGAGTGTACCTAACTAAGTATGAAACAAAAGTGGACAGATCTTTGCGCCTCGCGATGTACGAACCACCGTCCGGAAACACATGCCTACCGTCCGTTTTCATATATATGATTCCGGACGGTTCACATTTAGTCAAATAACATTTGAGCTAAGCGTCCTTTTCGGGCCTAGCACCGTGTACAATGTTCCATCCTTCTGCTCCACACATGGACCAACAATCAAGAGAATCGACGTATTCACGGCCGAGATCGAGCGCCCGTTTTCGAATGGCGGCCGGAAACGGATGCCGCACCCTACCCCCTGCGCATGCGCAGCTACATAGCTAGCCGTAAACTGAGAGTAGGGTGTGACTCGTCTGTGGTGAAGTGGATTGTATTGCGGCAATTTCTCGAAATATGGCAGCGAAGGGTGAGCTTTGTAGTGCGAATCGCATGCAGACTAATCGCTATACTAATAGTTGCGAAAGTGCAGTCAGTAGCTAGCTTTGTAGCCTTATACCCTTTAGTTGCCGTAACGTAAATTCTGTGATAGACTCACACGCCGCGCACAAGTAGCTAGATCCAGATTTGCACTGCCCTGCTCTCTGCACTCAATACAATAGTTTTTCAACTTCTTCCACAGTGTAGATTGGCTACATAAGCGACGTTAGCTTTAGCTAGCTAATTGTATCAGACATGCAGCACTGTATACGTAGTGCTGTCCATGTATGGCTAACACTATTATAATTATACGGCGTGCGGTGAATAATATTAGTCCCTGACCTTTCCAACCGTACCCATATCCTCCTACTTGCTACCATAAAGGAGATTAGTAGGAAGTTGGACATGACATCATTACATTTTTGCGCAGAGAAAGGATAAGCCTCTCAACTTGAACCTATAATCTTGCTCTCTCAGGCATTCAAAGGAAGCTTAATTTGACTTCTTTCCAGTCTCACGATTCACCAGAACATAGATCTTATAGACTACGTAGTCTATAAGATCAATTACCAGAACCATTCACCTACCATGCGTAGCTATAGCTGCATGTGCACGCTCGATTTCTCTCCTCCAGACTCTCTTGATCGTTACTAGTCTGGCCATTTGAGAGGCCAGAGACATCGAACATCCTATCTGGCGGTGGCAAGAAACACAATTTCAGAAGACAAGAAAGCGTTTTGGGAAAAGGAATAGAGCTGATGTGTTTGCCATTCTTAAACTGTGGAGGGATTGACATTTCATGCCTTTATACAAAGGAATCCCACACTTTGAACACCTGCATGTGGGACATGTCTGATTTGTTTACACAAGATAATATGACACCTCAAAGGTGTGAATTCCTGTGTTGCCATGGCTATGCGAGCATTGTCACGTGTTATCCGCGTGATTTGACAAGAAGTTCTGGAAGAAATCGCCTTAAAGCATAGTTTATGGCTGCTGCGTACGTGCTTGAAGACGGGGGTAAGCTAAAACGTAGAGCTTTGATGGAATCGTTCGCGCGAAACAGCCGAATGGCAAGAAGTAACACAACATTGTCAGCCATTTTCGAAAATGTCACAAGAATATCACATGCAGGGGGAAGTTAACGAGCTTCGAGCGCAGTACTGACTTCAGTGGGATACAAGACGTTTCGATCCGTAGATCTTCATCAGTTGTAATACAAAACTTAGGGAAGCGCGACATTAAATAAGGGTGTGTGTGTCATTGAGTGTCAAAAGTTTGGCGGGGGGTGATGTAATGGGTGCATCTAATTAGGAGTAAAGGGGGTGATAGGCAATAGAATGAATAGGGGTGGGAGGTGAGGTAGGGTGAGGTGGCCTGGGGTCAGTCAAGGGGGAGAGTGAGAAGGAGGCTTGTTCCACAAGGGGAGCCAGGAGGGATTAATGTTAAGTCCACAGTCCAAGTTAGAGGTTTGGGGTTGCTGGTGGATGTGCAGGGCCTCTAGGACCCTTCTCTTCCAATAGCTACCTTCCTCTTGTTTGACTGTAGCGGCTTCCCAGTTGACCTGGTGCTGGTTGGTCCAGGAGTGCACAGCAATACCATTCTTGGGGTCATTCTTCTTTACTGCAGTCTTGTGCTCACTGATCCGCTTCTCCAAGGTTCTTCCTGTCTCTCCAATGTATACACTTGGGCAATCCTTGCACGGTACCTCATAGACTACTCCCTTCTTCTTCCTGTCCGATCTTGGCTGCTTCACCTTCACTAAAGAGGATCTGAGAGTGCTTCGGGATGACGTCACTGTTTTCACTCCCAGTGGTTTGCACATCCTCTCAATTCGCTCACTGACTCCTTTGACATATGGAATGTGTAGGAGTTTGGGAGGTGACTCAGTTTCTACAATTGTGGTGGTTGGTGTTGTTCTGCCTCTCAAGTTGTTCTTCACTACTGCTCCAGGATAGCCATTGGCCATGAACACTCGCCTGAGGTGCTGGATCTCTTGCCATCGCTTTCCTCCCCCGCATACCTTCTCTGCTCTGACTCTCAAGCACTGTACGACTCCTCTGAACACCTTGGCTGGGTGGTGAGAGTTGAAGTTCAGGTATCTGTCAGTGTGTGTCTTCTTGCGGAAGACAGATGTCAGGGCTGAGTTTCCAAACCTTTCCAGTTGCACGTCAAGGAAAGCGATCTTGCCTTCTGCTTCTCTTTCCATTGTGAATTGGATAGAGCGGTTCTGTCCATTGATGTGCTGGTAGAAGGTCTTCAAGCGGTCATCATCATGTGGCCAGATGGCAAAGATATCGTCCACGTATCTCAGCCACATCTTGGGGAGGAAAGCGATGGCAAGAGATCCAGCACCTCAGGCGAGTGTTCATGGCCAATGGCTATCCTGGAGCAGTAGTGAAGAACAACTTGAGAGGCAGAACAACACCAACCACCACAATTGTAGAAACTGAGTCACCTCCCAAACTCCTACACATTCCATATGTCAAAGGAGTCAGTGAGCGAATTGAGAGGATGTGCAAACCACTGGGAGTGAAAACAGTGACGTCATCCCGAAGCACTCTCAGATCCTCTTTAGTGAAGGTGAAGCAGCCAAGATCGGACAGGAAGAAGAAGGGAGTAGTCTATGAGGTACCGTGCAAGGATTGCCCAAGTGTATACATTGGAGAGACAGGAAGAACCTTGGAGAAGCGGATCAGTGAGCACAAGACTGCAGTAAAGAAGAATGACCCCAAGAATGGTATTGCTGTGCACTCCTGGACCAACCAGCACCAGGTCAACTGGGAAGCCGCTACAGTCAAACAAGAGGAAGGTAGCTATTGGAAGAGAAGGGTCCTAGAGGCCCTGCACATCCACCAGCAACCCCAAACCTCTAACTTGGACTGTGGACTTAACATTAATCCCTCCTGGCTCCCCTTGTGGAACAAGCCTCCTTCTCACTCTCCCCCTTGACTGACCCCAGGCCACCTCACCCTACCTCACCTCCCACCCCTATTCATTCTATTGCCTATCACCCCCTTTACTCCTAATTAGATGCACCCATTACATCACCCCCCGCCAAACTTTTGACACTCAATGACACACACACCCTTATTTAATGTCGCGCTTCCCTAAGTTTTGTATTACAACTGATGAAGATCTACGGATCGAAACGTCTTGTATCCCACTGAAGTCAGTACTGCGCTCGAAGCTCGTTAACTTCCCCCTGCATCGTGAACACGCAGTAATGAACCTCTACAGTATCAAGAATATCACATGTTATCACGTGCTAATAGGCCTTCGATTTGTCCTTTCAGGAAAACGTCGTGTCGTAGTCGTTGAGACGGTTTCTTGCTGAAATCAAGACTGAAACGGTTAGTCAAGTAAATTATCTAGCTTTTGCGAGAGGGATAATGTTTCGCACTTTTCCTATCGAGAGTTATGCGATCCGACATTTTCATGACCACAAAGCTGTGGTAGTCTTTTTGCTGTAAGTTGTCAGCGGATCGCTTTAGCAACTTATCCCTCTCGCAAAAGTTAGATAATATGAATGCGCATCCAATGATACCCTTCTTTACTTGCTGAGACTTTTCCTTGACTACGACATCGACATTTACTACTCTTTCAGTGGGTTTGCGATTGCCGGTACAACTCGTTGTACCACAGTATTATTAACGACGCTTATTCATAGTGTTACAGAGCGGACCCTTGTCTCCCGTTCGGTGCTTGTCCCGCTCAGGTCCAGCTAAGCTGATCCAAATATGATCCAAAATACTTAGGCCAAAATCGGCCGCGCATTGTTTACATAGCCATGTCCCACATGCGGCGCCGCGAACATGTACTAGTTATAACATGGCCGCGAGGGCGCTGGCTGATTTATCACACGAGGGCGCGAAGCGCCCGAGTGCGATAAATCAGCTAAGCGCCCGAGCGGCCATGTTATAACTGACTTGTTACGATTCAAACAGCAGGGATTAGCGCTTGATTTCGTTCGCTGTCGAATGAATTTACCGAACGAACCTGACAGAAGTAACTATAGAAACCAGAGAACACGCTTTTCTCGGAGTACAAGGCGAAAGGCGAGAAGCGTTGCAAGAAAAAGGCTGTCAGCGGCCTCTCGTACTGAATAAAACGTCGCGCCGCTTGAGTCGGCACTAGGACATATGATTAGAAGTCCTGCAAGCAGCGTATGAAGAGAGAACTTTCTTTTTAGAGAGTGTACTAGGATTTAAACGACTGGAGAACTTGGGAATGGCAAGACCTACCTTCAATTTCATCCATAAAGTCAACTTGGAAAAGGGAATGTTGGTTTCTCTATCACTAAAGACATTACATGCACAATTACATGTCACTGCCATAAAAATACACGTGTGCTAGGCATACATTTATGTTAATGACCATGCTTCCAAGTGCCAAGCACTCATCATTTCAGAGCCAATGTTCATGAGAAAGTTCACAAGGTGATGAATATCAAAGGCATTTTGCTAAAGCAGTAAACAAAACGTTTGTTTAAGGGTGGAAAGTGATTGGGTGAACCAATAAGAGCCCCCCTCGACGCAGTGTGTTATGAGGTGTGAAAGTGTAAACAGTGGCATTATGCGAAATTAGACCACTGCAGCTTGCTTTGATGTACGGCTTCCTCATATAACAATGAATGATGTCATATGATTGCTTCTATTTTGTACTCCATATATGGCAGGTCACGAGATGTGACTGTGACTGAAGCTGTTTGAGGAAGCAGAAAAGATTTTAGCCATAAATCGTCTTCCTGACAACTCAGAACACCAGCTTTTTGCATGATGAGACCAGATTTAGTAACACAATGATGCTTTACAACTTCTCCATGTGGGGGCTTTTAATCTGAGGTTCTGGCCGTGAATAATCTAGTGCCAGAGATTTGACCACGAAGGAAGAATTTAGTTTTCATGATGTAACTCACCAACGGATTGGTTTAGCAAATCCCCCACATGGAAAAGGTCGGTGGTGTGATTGTACATAGTTCTGTGTGGCAGTGCTATCTGAACCACTTTGAGCTTCTCCACTGAGGTCAATTCAGCGATTTTGTGTGTTTACAAAGATATTATTGTAGGCAGCAATTCTCTGCCAAGGAAACCATCACTGATCATAACATGTGCATGCACAATTGCTATCATTTTCCCATGCGGTACTTTAATTTGACTTAATACCAGCTCTTAATATAGAACCAAACATTTCAATTAACATTTTGATTAGAAATATAGCTTATTACGCTAAGGGTTTAGTGCTAAGTGCCTTCATGAATATCATTATTGCTATGGTAACTGCATATTAATGAGCCCCAATTTCTGTGGGGTGCAGAGCAAAAATAGTATAAGCTGTTGACCAGACCCTTTCTCCCCGACTGATGA
>OZ025878.1:6930534-6963034 GCA_964019415.1 Ianthella basta
AGTGGTCTTTTATTATGTTCCTTTCCCTTCCATTAGAAATTTATCAATCAATGATTTCCAATACTAACACCCCCATCTCTCAACGGGCGTCCATTGTGTCAGTGGCCCAGCCGCCGTTACCGCAGCCAAGGCCAAGGAAATGCTGTCGTCGTACTTAGTCATAGGATCATGTGTGCACATCAGTATGAATATTATATGCACATTTTATGTATAGTACAGTTCAACGGTAGTATGATGTTTTGATATAAATTATTAAGAAGATAACTTAAAGAAATGTACTTTAATTTGGTCTGATATGTGTAATAGTTATCAATACTTTTTGATATGAGATTATTGCAAGAAAACAAGTACTGTGTATACTGTACTTGTTTTAATTTCTTTTGGGCTACCTCCCGCTAATTAAGGAGATAAAGCCATGAAGATTGATGCATATGATGATTGATGATGATTATTATTGCATGATTCTTCAATTGGAAATTGATTTCTATTATTAGTACATTGTTCCACTGAAGTGATTCTTTCATACGTATATGAACTTTATATTCTTGTAAGTCAAACTGCCAATAATTATAAAATTAATTTGGCAAAATAGGGCTCCATTATACTTATATTGTTATAATTATACTTTTCAAAGTTATTTGCTTGGTGCCCACCACCAACAAGTGGAGGCAATGGTATAGTGCCACACTATATACTGCCCAATCCCGGCCGATGTGTCACAGCAGTGCTAGCTAGACTGTATAATATTATAGTGCATGCATATGCATGCGCTTGCAACTTTACCTCGATCTGCAAAGTCTCTGATCACAAGTCTTCATTTTTTGGGACAGAGAGTGTCTGAAGGGTATATAATCAGGGGCAGTGGTAGAGGGGAGAGGGACACGGTGAGGGCCGGGGAGAGGGGGGCTTCGTTACGCAGTCTGACATTGCATGGCACACCTTAATGCTAATCCTTTTGTCTCAGTCATTACTTAGTTACCAACCCCTCTATGCATATATATACCCCTGCTCACCCCCACAATGTTTTAAATTTGTCTAGTTGATATTATGGTGAGGATAAGGTTCATGCAATTGATCTCAGCAAAGGAAGCATGCATGTATGTACTGTACTTTGAATTTGCTGAAGCCATGTAGATGACTTGAGGCTAGCTACATAAATCCAGGAAAATTATCCCATGTGCACTAATCCACATGCAATTATTACTCTCACATTAATTTTCATTCTTCCCTCCCTCATTTTCTCTATCATGTATATATACAGTCTACTGTTTCAACTCTTGCTATCTTGCTCTCTTATACGTACTTCCTCTCTTTCTCTCATTGTCCCTCCTATCACCCCCCTCCCCACTCTGCCCCACAACTTGTTATTATGGTTATTATGCATTTGACACTGAAGTCAAGTGATGTGTGTGCGTGTGTGTGTGTGTGTGTGTGTGTATGTGTGTGTGTGTGTGTGTGTGTGTGTGTGTGTGTGTGTGTGTGTGTGTGTGTGTGTGTGTGTACTTTCTGTTTCTGCAGCTGGTCAGGAGAGTTTCAGGTCCCCTACATCTTCGTGAGTTCATGTGTTTATTTGTGTGTGTGTGGGGGGGGGGGGGGGGTGGTCAGTATATGACATGCTTACATAATTATGTAATACTGTGTCCGCTCCAAAATCTCATCACCCCTTGTGCATCAAAAATTTGTCATTTGGAGCCATCAGAGCTGGAATGGAGAAGACCATTGATAGTGGTGAATAGTTAGAGTCGAACGAAACATTAGAGAAAAATTGAATCATTAGAGCATGCTTTCATAAGGGGCGTTTCTTGCTGAAATGGCCACTTTCAAAACGAGAGTCTACCACAATTTGTGATCTCTAAAGCCCATTGCTGCACTAACAGTACAAAACGAGTGGCATACTTGGTGCACAAATGAACCATCTGTGAATACATATAATTCAGTCACTGTAGAACATAGTGCTGCATTTGTAACTACTACAAGTGGATGTTGAATGTACGTCTTATGCTACTGCCAAATTTGCAGTCCAAGTCTACGGGACTGGTGCAGGGGAGGGCAGAGAAACAGTGGAGCTAAGGGCTACACCCCCCAATAATTCTTGATCCAGAGACAGTGGCTATAGGCCTGACTGGCTTGGCTACCAGGCAGCCCCCAAACCGTTCCACCCCCACTGGATGCAAGCATACATAGATTTTTGCTGCTGTGTTTCCCATTCAGCTACATGTAGTTTGCATGCATGGTGGATTGGAATTGGATTCATTATTTACAGTAGTAACCAATTTCACGCTAGTCGTAAGTGTTATCGGTGCAGCTTTCAACTACCAACTACCATTATCAGTGAACATTCAACAATCATGACAAGAAAAAAGGTACTTACCTCTGCATACAGCTTGGAGTTTTGCCACTGTGCTGGAAGGCCTTTTCGGAGAATCCCACTCCTCATCAGCAGCACTGGGCAGCGTCCAGATGTCACCAAGCAATCACGTTGTACGCGATTGGTTGGTGCCATCCGTCCGCGTTGATGTTAAAAACGTCGTTTCGCCCGAAAACAGAGAAAGCATCGTGGCATGGGTAAATAAACTGTAACCAAAGACGTGGCTAGACTAACACCATGCCGGAATGTCACCACGATGTAAGCGGTAACAACATCACCACGAAGGTGCACCACTGCCATCTGGTCCCACGAAGGGCGCAACAGTAGGCAAAGCTGTCTGGTCCCACGAAGGGCGCAACAGTCAGCAAAAAGAGAATTGACTCCGTCTAGCTGGAGTAGGTAAATGACAAGAAAAAAGGTACTTACCTCTGCATACAGGTTGACGAAAGTTGGAGTTTTGCCACTGTGCTGGAAGGCCTTTTCGGAGAATCCCACTCCTCATCAGCAGCACTGGGCAGCGTCCAGATATCACCAAGCAACCACGTTGTACGCGATTGGTTGGTGCCATCCGTCCGCGTTGATGTTAAAAACGTCGTTTCGCCCGAAAACAGAGAAAGCATCGTGGCATGGGTAAATAAGCTGTAACCAAAGACGTGGCTAGACTAACACCATGCCGGTGTCACGGTTTATTCCATCCCCCCAGTTTTGTATCCCCCCGGGTAAAATAAACTAGGATACTTTATCCTCCGACTTCGAATTTCTGAGTATTTCTTAACTCTTTTTGGTGTGTTTCACCTCGAGGGGTTGTTCTGACAGCCATCAACCCTGCTTTGACAAGCAGTAGCTAAGATTCAGACCGTTTCATGCTCCTCACATGCTCAGGCTGTAGCGTCGATGTACCTGCACATTGATGTCCACCAGTTTGCGAAACTGCACGCCGTACTGCTACTCAAACACTTCTGCTCGTTGTAGTAGTGCCCTCTTGACATTCTTCGAGAACCCAGAGGATTACACAAGCATCCCAGCCATGGTAGAAGGACAAAAACCTCACCGCGGTCGTCAGTTAACAAGACCGATGTGGTCTTCTGCAAGGACTGCGAAGGAAGTGCAGGGTTCGCAGATATCATCACCTAACAGTCTCTTCTGGTAGTGGTAAGTCTCATCCTGCAGCAGGGTGCATTTTATTAGCTTCTATCAGCATTTCTGTGTCGTTTAACCAACCTTCGGTTACCCGGGGGATACTTTATACGGGGGTAAAATAAACTGTGACACCGGAATGTTCTTGTCATTTACCTACTCCAGCTAGACGGAGTCAATTCTCTTTTTGCTGACTGTTGCGCCCTTCCTGGGACCAGACAGCTTTGCCTACTGTTGCGCCCTTCGTGGGACCAGATGGCACTCGTGCACCTTCGTGGTGATGTTGTTACCCCTTACATCGCGGTGACATTCCGGCATGGTGTTAGTCTAGCCACGTCTTTGGTTACAGTTCAACAATCATCTTTTGTATATATATGCAATGTATTTTCTACCCCCTCTCCACTTCAATCCCTCGTCCATCTTTCCGCACCTGTTTCTCCCCTTACCTTCCTCCCCTTGTCACAACCTCTCTCTCCCTCCCATCCTCTCTGCCACAATCCTCCTCTCACAGATACTACAGAGGTGTGTATGGAGTTGTTCTTGTCTACAACATTACGGAGCGGTCGTCCTATGAGAATGTAGAGAAATGGTTGATGTTGTTAATGAACATGTAAGGTCGAACGTCATCATCATGCTGATTTGGAACAAGTATGACCGAAGATGCCTTTGAGCTGTGCCCAGAGATGAAGCAAGAGCATATGCAGATAAGAACTCTATGTAGTTCACTGAAACATCTGCCAAGAACAGTACTAATGTGGAGGAAGCATTTCACAGCTTTGTGAGAGGTTATTGCGCACCATACACGCATGCCACATTCATAGACACTTGTACAATATTTGTCATGTGTCTGTAAGTGACTTCCTCATGCAATGACACAGAATTCAGTCATGGGGGTAACCCAAGAGACAAAATTTTCCTTCGGATTCATGGCATTGCTGATCATGAAGCATGGCACTATACACCCATAATCATGCTTCAAACACTAGTTTACCTGCAACCAAACCACTTAATGTAATCACAAGATGCTTCTTCATTTCACCTACCATAGAGTGCCATGCACAAGCTGGCATGCAGTCTGTGTAGCCTGCAGTCCTATGTGTGGTAATGCTAACCCATTACTCTATTATTGCTATGCAGTAGTTGCTGACCTCTGTCAATCTCTATGTCTTGAAGTGCATGAAGTTGGTTTAACATTAATTGCTCTCCTGCTTGCATGTCTTTTCCTCGCTATATATTTAGAAATCTATGAATGGGTGAAACCCCTAATAGTAATCACTGAACAATATGCAAAACCAACGTTGACCAACTACACCAGCTATGGTGTCTCAGTAATTAGGTTTGACGTAATATCCAGTGATTACCATCCAATGAATTAGCCTCTACAGCAGTCAACTGCAGCAACCACCCCCTCTTCCTGATTTAGATTGAGACTTGCGGGCAGATTTATAGAGTAAGCAAACGTGTAGCTACTCACAGTGACACATGCACACACACGCAAAACATGCAGTACTAGTTCCATATGCAGTCACGCTAACCTATCCCTCCAGCTAGTAGTTGTTTAGCTAGCTAGCTAGCTACACCTCACCTCCTCTGACTGCTGCACAAGGCACCAACCACACCACTACCACAGCTCGAGCCACACGGAGAGCTCTCTGCACTTGCAAGAAAGGATAATTAATGGCATACATATCCATCAGGAGCAAGGAGACTATACAGAAGCTATCTTTCACTAGAGCAGTGCCTTTAGGAAATGTCTTATTATAATGGAGCTAGGGTTACAGCCAGTGGGCCGATTTTTTGTCCGCACTAATCTCGGGAACCGTGCGGAGGGTTCGCAGAAAACGCGGTCCGAATGTCGAAGCGCTATCCGGAGGGTGTCTTCGGCTGGGTTTCCCTGCGAAAGCTTGCGAAATGAAGGTTTTGCGCCAACTCGCCATACGTTACTATAGGACGCCATTGTTGTTTTACGGAGGAAAGCGAAGTAAATTACGGAATTCATAGCGAATTCCTTTGTTACAAAACTCCTCCTGGGAAGATGGTGTGACGGCTTCTTTGCTATAGTTTTAGCACAATGTAGAAGGCTTAGGGTGATATAAGCTATATAGCGGAAAGCGCCGTCTTACGCGAGTGAAAGCGGCTCGATGGCGAAAGGATGGGCACAAGTTATGCGGGGTTTAGGCTTGCGCAATGACCTCATGACGTCATCGTAATACGTTTCTTCCAAACAAAGCCACTTGCAACCGTTGCAGTGCGCATATGCCGAATATTAAGGGCTACACCGGACTAACCAAGAAGTCAAGACATTCAGGGATGCATGAGAGCTCTTAGGAACCGACGACAACTGTCAGAACTCTAAGACCATCACTCAACCTTCACTCACAGGAGTCAACACCAGGGGAACAGCAGGAGCCAGCTCGAGGGGAGTCAGCTCAAAGGACCAACCAGGAGTCAACTCAAGAGGACAACCAGGAATCAGCTCAAAGGGGCCATCATGAGTCAGTTCTGTTTAATTTGGAGGGCAATACAAGACGCTTGACCTTGGTGATTTGTGGTGGAAGAGGAGTCAGCTGCATGCAACTCTATAGCTAACTGCAACTGCAGCATCTATAGCTATCACTCAGTAGCCAGGTTTGGAAGTGCTTTGCATCAGAAGCACTGGCATCGGAAGCACCTGCGTCGGGCGCCGGAGCAGAGGAGGGCGCCGAAGGCGCCCTTCTCTGCTAGTACATATAATGGACCAAGTAACAGATAGCTAGCTAGCTAAGTAGCTGCGTATCTACGATGAGTATTTAGTGCACGTGCGGCTACGTAATAGGAGATGTAGCTACTTTACGGATAGTGCCTCGATTTATCTAGTACCTTATACCTTTCCAGTATTGCTTGTACATGTACAGATATATATTCACCGCCAAAAACACAGGGAATACCCTTGCGCATGCGCAGATAATACCGTATCTATGATGCAGCCGATTTCAGAATGGTAACTAATAGTTACGTCACGCCATTTGGTCGTTCTGCCATTTCCCATTTTGGCCAACCGTTCTGAAGCCGTGTGAAGGTGGATGGCGACGAAATTGCGAGATGGCGAGATGGGTGAGAACTTCAGATCATGCATCAAGTAAAAGAGCGGACCAGCTATATAGCTATACATGCATGTACAGAATGCGCACCATGTTTAGGCGTGGCTGGTTCTTTCTTTACTTGTAGGTAGGTACGAACAGGAAGGTAGTTTCGTCACTCCGGTGTCACAGTTTAAAGTATCCCCCGTATTAATCTGCAACTAGGTACCAGTCGAGAAAGAGCGCGCTCACTCACACATAATTTTATATAGAGCACTACGTAAATAGGAGCTGTGTAGCTACTGGGTTTGTTGTGAAGGAAGAAACTGAGTGAAGACTATAGCCTAGGGACAAAATTATATACCCTCGCATTGCACCCGCTGCAACAGTTCATATAACATGTAAGTATATAGTATCTAGCATTATTATTTACAGGTAGCACTATGACTGATGCAATAAATTTTATAATTATATCTATCTCTTACTCAACCCAGAATCACCACATACGGACACACCACAATCCCGTCACTCTAGTACCCATAGCTCCACTGCCTCTGCCCCCATGAGCAAGTGCAACAAAAGTGCTCTGATCTCTTTGGAGCGGGAACTTAAGAATAATGTCAACACTGATGAATTGATAGATATGTTGGAGGAGCCGGCTGGTGGGTTCATGACAGAGCGTGAGAAGATGTCAGTGTATGAACAGCCAAACCAAAGAGAGAAGGTGGGGCGCATCATCACCCTCTTAAGGGGAAAGGGGGACCGGGATTTTGACATCTTCATACAACTATTGAAAGATAGTGGCAATGCTGTGTGGGCAAGGCAGCTGGAGGAGAAGGCAGATGATTTCCGAAATATTATTGGTGGGTGGAGCAAGATATTATTGACAGTGAATGGCACTCCACTTTGTGACAGTGTGTTTAATTACCCATGGTGTTTATATCTTTTCAGCCAGACGTACTATGAACAGTAGGACGTCTAACAGTGATTTGGAATCTGACCTCCTCTGTAAAGGTGAGTCTATTACTCTTGATGCTATTTTGAGTGTGTTTAAAGAAGTTATACTGGTTGTGTTAACTTGCAATTGGTGAAACAAATATTCATTATTTTGTGCAGCTATTGTGTGTCATGTGAAATGAACCTCCCCTATAGCTATCTCCTTCTTTTCCCTTGTCCTTCCTATTCCCTTTCTTGCTGTAGTTGTGTTGCTTGGGGACTCTGGTGTAGGCAAGTCCAGTCTCATTTCTAGCTTCGCAGGAGAAGATTTTAATTCTAGTATAACTGCAACCATTGGAGTGGATTTTAAAACCAGACTCATTGAAATAGACTCCAAATTGATCAAGGCCTACATCTGGGACCCAGGTATGTTTTGTACATGTACACATCTATCTCCTCGCATTGTCTTCTTACTGCCCATTATCCTCATTTCCATCACTCTGTTACTCTACCTCTATTTCCCTTATGGGACACAAATTGTCATTTTTTATCACTTTCCTATTCACATCTGATCCTTTTTTCTTAATTGTCTTCGCCTCAACTTCCCCATCAGGCCAAATTGGTTCTGCCAAGCCAAAAACACGAAAATGGGTGCTGTAATCGTTTCCTCCGTAATGAATATTTGCCTGTCTGAGTGTGCAAGGAAGACTTAGGTGGCGTTTACACTAGGACGTTTTTGGAAACATCCGTTTTCGAATTGTTCTTGTACTGCATCGTTTACGTGTGTTTACGCACATTGTTTTTTCGTACACTGAAAACGGGTATCCTCAGAAACGATGTGATAATTACAAGCACATAATGATTGGGTGACCGTCGATCACGTGAAATCACGTGTGCTTTTGCAAGAATTCTGCCGTTTTCAGCCACATGATTGTTTCTGCTGTTTACACGAAGAAACTTTGGCACTGTTTTTGCAAGTATCCACCTTCAACAGCGGATTTGGAAGTGATTGTTTTCCTCTAGCGTTTTCATTGTTTTGTGTAAACGGTAAATCAAAACGGTGTCAATTTGCATCGTTTTTGTCCAAAACCGTTCTAGTGTAAACGCCACCTTACCAGCTGAAATTGTTTATTCATTGCTTGTTGGACATGTCTGTTTCGTTTACATAGGCTGAACCCAGTTTATATAACACCTAAGGGTGTCAAATACCTGTGTTGCCATGGCTACGCATGCAATGTCTTATGATGTACAAGGGGGCGGGTGCACCTTTGTAGTGAAAAACATCGAGACATTATTACCTACATAACATTTGCAGTGTATCTACTAGCTACTTCTTACTTTCTACACTGTTTCTGCTATACCTGAACTAGAAGTAGCAGGAAGGCTGCCTCTTTGGCTAGTTGAGGTAGCTGATAAGGACAGTTTTGCTGACGATCACCTAAACCATGTTTATTACACCTGTTTTCTTGTAATTTGCGTCTACGACCTCACACTTTTGCATATAGATGTTTTTTGATAGAGTACATGTTTGTGATTTAGAGAAATTGATGAGCATAAACACAGCAGTCACTTCGGGGGACATGACATTTCGATCCGTAGATCTTCAGCTGTTACAAAACTTAGCAGGGCGTAACTCTAATAAATAATAGGAGGGTGTGTCAATGGCTGTCAAAAAGGGAAGGGAGTGAAAATGGCGGGAAGTGAGGTAAGAATAATAATTAGGAGAATGATTGTCTGTCATGAGCATAGGGTGAGAATAGTAAGAATAATGATTGTCAAGGGGGTGAGGGTGTGTTCAGTAGAGGTAGCCAGGAGGGGTTGATAGCCAGAACACAGTCCAGGTTAGATGTGTGCTACTCTCTTTGGATGTGCAGGGCTTTCCAGTACTTGCCTTCTCCAGTAGTTCCCTTCCACTTCTCTTGTCTTGGCTGCTTCACTGAACACACCCTATTCTCATCCTATGCTCATGACAGACAATCATTCTCCTAATTATTATTCTTACCTCACTTCTCGCCATTTTCACTCCCCTCCCTTTTTTGACAGCCATTGACACACCCTCCTATTATTTATTAGAGTTGCGCCCTGCTAAGTTTTGTAACAGCTGAAGAAGATCTACGGGTCGAAACGTCCTGTCCCCTGAAGTGACTGCTGTGTTTATGCTCATCAATTTCTCTAAATCATCACATTTCACACAGCAATGAACCCTTATCATACATGTTCGTACGTGGGGGATTTTCTGATTTCGACCAGGAAGTGCAAAACCATTTTCATGTCTCACGAATTTGTGTAGTATTTGCTCATTGTGGCCACTACACCAATAATATCTACAAATCCTTACGTACATGCATGGACTACGTGGTAATAATGTGTGCTAGAAAGTTTCAGAAGTCAAACTTGAAAGATGATTGAGTAAAGCGTAATAAATGTAGATTTATTATTCCAATCACAACGCATGTGGGACATGTCCTATGTAAACAAACACTCAACACTGGCGGCCGACTTTTGACCTTCGTATAATTGCTTATATATCCTGCAAATTTTGTTCGATCGAAGTCAGACAAGTACCAGAAGAAAGAACAGACTCAGCTCTCTAATTTTACGTATGATATCAGATGATGGCGTCTTGCTACATTGAATAATGTCACCGCCAACGAAGCCATCAAATTAGCAGGAAATATCTTTCTGGCTATCGGTGGAACGTTTAAAAGGAAAAAGGAGAACATTAATCTTCATACACGTACGATCTAACTTTTGTATGCATGCATTGTTGTTAAACCAATCCTATGCAAAGTTACAGCAAAAAACTAACTTTCGTTTCTCTCTGACCAACTTTCGCGTGATGTAATTCCTCACAGGAAGCAAGAACGAACAATGCATGCATGGAAAGGCTAGATAACTTCATTAGCATGCGAAACGAGCCATCGACGTGCCTCTTACTGCCAACACCAATAGCCAGAATGTTCTTTTCGTGAATAATCGTAGCAATCCACCTTCAGGGGCCATGTCTCGTGACGTCCTCGTGATATTTCTAAAAAATGGCTGACGGCAATATAGCACATCGTGCTGTTTGGCATTTTTGCTCGAACGATTCAATCATGACTGTGCGGTACGACTTATTTCGTCCTTAGGTACATACCTAGCTGCCAGATACGGCGTTCTAGGACGATTTCTTTCTTAAGACTTCGCAAATTATGCGCACATCACATGACATTGTGCGCGTTGCCACGGAAACAGAGGAATTCACAACATTTATGTTATGATTTTCCTTATGTAAACAAAACTGGATATGTCCCACATGCGAACAGGGATACTGTGCAATCACCGGAAATGCTTGCAATAGAGTGGCCCTGAGTCTTCCTCACTTTTTCTTTGCTAATTGGGGACACTTGGTGGAAGAATCGTTTCTATGCTTAGTTGGAAAGTTGTAGTCTTGGCGCTGTCATGAATGTCGAATTCTATATTCCATATTCCTACCACACTTGGTCTTCTGCTGTCAGATTAATGGATAATCAACATGCATTTACACTATTTAAATATTTACCGCCACCACCACACAGTGCAAGTTACAATATTACAGCCACCACCACCTGTGCCAGTAGAGTATCTGCGCCAGTTGGTCATAGAAACCGCTGGCATTGGAGTGCATGCTGCAGCAAGCAAATGTAAGCTTGCCTAAGGGCATGCCATTGAATTGAGAGTGCATGGGAAGAAATTCAATGGCATGCCCTTAGGCAAGTTACATTTGCTTGCTGCAGTGTGCACTCCAATGCCAGCGGTGCAGGTTCTGACCGGCTGTAATAACTTGCACTGGTGGTCTTTTTCTTCAGCCATTGAGCACATTTACTTTCTGGCACATGTGTGGTGGTGGGAATGGTGTGTGTGCATGTGCTGGCCCGGGGCCACTGTAACTTCTATGACCAACTGGCGCAGATACTCTACTGGCACAAGTGGTGGTAGCTGCAATATTGTAACTTGTACTGTGTGGTGGTGGCGGTGGTGTTTATTTCTAGAGCAATGGCACATATACTGAATGCATGCATTGAAACTTGCACTGTGTGGTGGTGGTGGCGGTCGTTTCATCTAGGAATGCATGTGGTGGCCGTAATATCGTAACTTGCACTGTGTGGTGGTGGTAGTAGTATATGGTAGCAGCACCTGATGTGCATGGTGGTCTGTTTTCTTTCAGCTGTAGCACATAAAATACTACTCATTGCAACTTCCACTGTGGTGGCGATAGTGGTTGTATCTATTTATTGGTGGTATAGTAGCTGGATATTGTGGCTGGATAGTTGTGAGCATGTGTACATGTGGGTGCTGCTCTGCTCCAGCATAGCGGCAATGCCTACAAATTGGTGTCAAAATGTGATTGTTCAAAACATCGCCTCCATTTTGTGACTAATTAAGCAATCCTGCTAATGACATGAGCAAATGGGCCTGTCATGCCAAATTTGCCCCCCCCCCCATAATTAGGCCCCGCGGAACTGAAACGGCAACCGAAATGGTTCTCCCTCTGCTAAATTATCAACGCCAGTGCGGATTGACGGGCAGATTCGTCGTGTACTTGTACCCTGACGTCTTTCCCTAGGCTAGGACGCTTTCTCAATCCAGGATAACATGTTTCATTCGATGAAAGGGCGATTTCGTTCATTGGATGGGCGCTTTGGTTCGATTTATAGGCGATTTTGTTCGATGAGTGGACGATTTTGTTCAATGAATAGACGATTTCAGCTGACATGTCTTCGCTGCGCGCTCAAGATCCACCACAACAACAAATATTGGGAGACGAAAGGGACTTTGTCACTACGGCGGAACCATTACGGCAGCCATTTTCTGCTGTTTTTGGCCCGGCGGAACCATTTTGGCGGGGGAACTTTTACGGCATGACAGGCCATCTAACTATGTCCACTTAGTATCAAGACTTAGCGGGGCCGGGTAGGTGGGATATGCAATGAACTTTGCTTTTCTCAGCCATTTTGCGACTAATTAAGAAATCCTGCTATAGACATGAACAGTTGGATTATCTGGCTAGGTCCACCACGTGTCATGACTGAGCGGGCCTGGCTGGTTAAATAAATCATACACCTCACATATGTCGGCCATTTTAAGACTAATTAAGAAATCCTGCTAATAACTAGGAAGGTGGACCACTTGGATGTGTCCACCAAGTTTCACGTCTCAACGAGCCCAGTTGCATTAATATACAAGATACCACTATGCATCAATATAAATGCGCCATACATTAAGTGTTCTCCTATGTGCATTTATATTAGCATTTTGCAGTCTGCTTGTAGAAGAATGAAGACGTAATTAAAAATTCCGTCTCATTATAAAATCTCTCATACTTCAAAGCCATACCTAGCACATGCTCATGAAGGCCGCCAACCCCCCTGGGAATTATTTATTTATATTATATTATATTATTTTATTTACTTTAGATTAGTGGTGTATATTGTAACTTGCACTGTATATATATATATATATATATATTTGGTTTAACAGACAGGTCATTAACTGTCATCATGATACAGTCATGAGCTGAAATGATGGTGTGCTTGAATTTTCTGCTTCTGTAGCTGGTCAAGAAAGATTTAACTCCATCACAACTACGTAAGTTGGAATAATTTCCATGTACATGGGAGGGTGTGTGTGTGTAAACACATACTCATGTTCTGTACCATAATAGCCTCAGTTTAGTGGACTAAACATTAATTGTGCAGCTTTAGAGTTATGTGCGAATAACTAAATGCTGTAACACAGGGAGTCGTATGCCAGAATATTGTATCGTCTAGTGCAACGTCATACCATGAATACTGTGCGAAGACGGAGTTTGTAGTTTTACAAAGACTGTTCTTGCCTTACCTACGTTTCTTGCACATGTGTGATACGTGTGGCAGACAAATAATGCCTCCGTTTGTCAATTCGTCCTCTCACACCATATGTCAAAACATCTTCCACATGTCTGCTCCTTTGTCCCAGCTTCTGTTGTATTGGGTTCTTCCAGTACCTTTTAAGATGGCGACTTGTGAATATAACACTGCAACTTTCACAGTTCAGTATTTCTTACAGAATGAATAGAAGATACAGCAAGCAATGAAGAGTCTCATCAAAATTGTTAGAAAACCTTTGAGTTAGTAGCAAAGGACTGGTACTTGTAGCTGCAGCTGTGCCTCTATCTGGATCATGTCTTCGGTAGCCACATATATAGCTATTAAAATGGAAGAAGGAACAAATACAAACACTTTCAACACGGGATAGGGAAAGTTAGAATGCCTCAACTAGTAAATCTAGTCCTGAAGTCTCTATTGAAATGCTCGCTAACCATTAATGCATCCAAGAGAGCTAATTCCAAATATGATAGCTACAGTCCTGTAGACAAGGGGTTTTAGTGAAATGTGGTAGAACAAAATGCAAGTGAACTAAGACAATAGTTACATGCATGCGTGTACCTCAAAGAACATGCATGTGGGACATGTCCTATATAAACAAACGCTCAACAATGGCGGCCGACTTTTTACCTTTGTATAATTGCTTATGTCTCCTGCAAATTTTGTTCGATCAAAGTCAGACAAGTACCAGAAGAAAGAACAGACTCAGCTCTCTAATTCTACGTACAATATCAGATGATGGTGCCTTGCTACATTGAACATTGTTGCTGCTACCAAAGCCATCCAATTAGCGGGAGATATCTATCTGTCTATTAGTGGAACGTTTAAAAGGAAAAAGGAGAACATTAATCTGTTCATACACGTATGATCTAACATTTGCATGCATGTATTGTCGTTAAACTAATCCTACACAAAGTTACAGCAAGAAAACTAACTTTTGTTTCTCTCGGACCAACTTTTGTGCAATGTAAAAGGCATACCTTAGTACTTCACAGTGAGATGGAGCATCTGTGGCAAGTGTCACCTACAGATGAAAGAACAGAGGTTGCACATACTTGAAATATGCAAGACTGTAGATGAAATGGATTCCCATTCTGCTGAACTACAATATATTACATGCACACACACAAAACATGCTGGCGCATCATGCACACACGTCACACACACACACGCGCGCGCGCACACATGCACACACAGGATCTTCCTTTCATCTCCTTGTCCCTAAAAGGATGTAGGGCAGTGGCTGCTGGGCGCCATGGCTATTTGTAGCCATTGTTGGTCACCGTTGGATGCCATGGCCGCTTAAGTGTCGCTGGTAGTCTGTTCAACAGCCGACCCAAACGAGGGCCCAGTGGGTGCGATGGTTATATAGTTGGTCTTGGTGGTAAGAAGCCACATTGCGCTGGTCGCTAGGCATGGGTGGTCCTTGAACTTGAGACATGCTGGTAATGGAACTCGTTGTCATTGAGGAACAGCAATGCTGGCACTCCAGTTGCCTTGTACGCTGGCTGTTCCTTCCATTCGACGAAATGATACCACTTCAGTGTAAAAGTTTGGGTTTGATGTCTTTTCTAGCCACCTCGTGGCCTACCACCCAATGACACACACACACACACACACACACACACACACACACACACACACACACACACACACACACACACACACACACACACACACACACACACACACACACACACACACACACACACACACACACACACACACACACACACACACACACACACACACACACACACACACACACACACACACACACACATGCTCACACCCTACACTCACATACATACACCCATGTAATGCATATACACAGACCACACACGCTCATTCGTATACTTACTTTACTCATGCTGGAACAACAATTGTATGTTGCCTCCATGAATATTAATGTGCTGGAAATACCCAGTTTGTAAAACATAAACTAGATTAAAACAGTGTACTAGCAAGAAGTAAACACAATTAGTGCTGTCATTATATCAATATCAATCCATATCAATGATTTTCAAGTGCCTCATGTGCTAGGCACACTAGGGCAACTGCCCCATGCAGCACTAAAACACAGTGTAATTCATTATGAAAGGGAAAACACCAGATGACAGTCATAGTATATAATTATATATGCCAGGTAACGTAAACAAGAAGGGGCTTGATCATGAACTTGTGGTTATCCAAACCTCTTCATCCACATCTCCTCTGCTGCTTTACCTACTCTTCTATCTGTACGTGCCTCATCCAACACCATCACCACCTCTTCATCACATTTATCCTGAAACTCAACTACAATCTTTTTTTTCCACATGCTTCTCCATCTCTGCTCTCTTGCTTGCCATCCTGCTGCTCTCAACAAAAAGTGCTCTACATCTTCCACTTCTCCTGAGTCACATTGTGTGCAAATTCTGTCCTCTCTTGACAACCCAACCCATCTGCCAGACTCTACCCTCAGCTCTGCTATCCCACCTCTAAGTTTAGCTAAGATCCGTTTGAGGCTCTTCCTCCCTACCTGCACACACCTCGACTTACACCCTCTTCCCATAAGCGTCTGTAACATCCCCTACTTGGATCTTTCATTTGCCTCTAATAGCCACTCTTTCCTTGCTTCCCTCCATGCACAATCTTTCAACATCTGACTAACTTCGCTTCCTGGCACTACTCTCTTCAGCTTCTCAGCCACCTCACTTGTCCATTCAATCCTCTCCAGACCATGTTCAAGTCTTCCCACCATTTTACCTTGTTTCGTGGTTCCTGTGCCTCTAGTGCCACCAGCTGAATCAGCCTTCTGTCATCCGTCCCCATTACTTTCAGCCAGACCTCGATGCACCTTCTCCTAGCTTCCCATATCAGTGGGAGCATCATCATCTCATACTGCCCCAACCCTTAAAATATCCTTGCTGCCCGCGTCTGAACTTGCTCAAGTGGACCCATCTGTCTACAACAGCCCCACACCTCCTCCATATATATACTAGCACAGACCCAACCAAAACCTCTAACAACTTAACAAATGACTCCCCTTTCACCTCCCTGACATGTACACTTATCCTGCAGCTCTTCAACCATGCACACAGGGCCCTTGCCCCCGCCTTTGTCCTCGAGTCAACTATTGCCCTACTTTCCACATGCTGATTAATAATGCATCCTAAATACTTGTACTCAACTACATGCGCAATGATTATATATATATACATGATCACAGTGCTACTAATACTGCAGTGGCTCTGTACAGTCATTGGTATATACCATTCGGTGCTATCCTTCTTTTCCAGTAAACAGTACTGGGAAGCCTCTTAAATCATCAAGAACAGGAGGAAACAATAGCTGGCTATTTATAGTGCTTTTCCTTCAGATGCTGAACCAAATTTGTATAATCCCATAATATAACTCTTGCAATTGCTACTGCTGCGCAAATACCCTTGTGTGTTGCAGGCCTGGCACACTAGTTGTAAAGTTGATGTCCTTGTTGACGGAGAAGTGGTCAACAAAAATGTCACCATGCTGGTGACATTTCCCTTCCTGGCGATTTCATGCACCGCAGACCCAGAACAAACCAATGGCAAGCACTGCAACAACGTACCACTCGACATAACACTTTACTCGCAAATGTCACGTCCTTGAGGTGACATAATCGGTAGAGGACGAAGGAAAAAAACTGATTACCAATAAGGTTACAGAGACCCAATATTGGCTGATACCGATTGCCGATCTGATCATTGGTGCAACTTTATGCAATACTATTGATATAATAGCACCTGATAGCGAAACCACTATAGGTTGATACAAAGCAACATTACTATTGTATATAAAAGTTTTAAAAATGGAGTAACCATGCCTCCTGTACTTAAGCTGATTTGTTGGTAGCTCAATTAGCTACTGAATCACTGCTGTCCACTGCATCTACAAGTCACCAGCAAGTGCAAATTAAATAATTGTGTTTAATGCAGTTTGTGGAGGAAAACTGCATGAGCAATCTTTTGTCCTTTTCTAGCAAGGATGAAATAATCAGTAAAAGCCAATCTCTGCACCTCATTAAGGCAACAACTGAAATTCACAGACCTAGTGGCGCAATTATCTGGCAGCCATTACTAAGAGCATCAAGGTAGCAGCACTGGCTAAAAGCTTCCTTTAGGGTACATTACATTTGTGTATATATCTCTCAAACCATGCAAGCAACAATCTTGACCATTGCAAATGTAATTGACATGGAAATTCCCCACAATTTGGTGATATTAATTAATTGATCAGTACTTTCCTTCATTAGATAATCTAATTGGAAGTGAAAATTTATCACCTTAGGTGAGGTCAAGCAGCTTCAGGAAAATTTTATCTTCTTCTGTTCCAAAAGGCTGAATTGGATCAAACCTGGGATATACAATCTACAAACATGTGTACACAAAAGCGATCTAGCATTTTCCAATTTATTACAGAGTTATTCCCTGTTCCTTTCTAAATTGCGAAATTCGCGATAACTCGCTCGCAGAGACGATTTTCTGAGATCGCTGTCATAGTTCTCTGCATATGGGTGTGTGCTTCACGGCAAGAGATAATGCGTCTGGATCGATTGAAACACGCCAGACTAGATAGGTCTGCAACACCTTTGCCCACACACTAACTTGCCCCAACTACCGCATTTGAATACTTCCTACCTAATTCCTGTGACCAGCGCTAGGAACTATGTGTATGACACAGATATAAGCGTGATGTGCACTTCACAACCACAGCGAACGCCCACGAGAGGCTCAGATCCTTCTCAGAATGTCGTGTTCCAATTAGTTGCGGTTTTCACACCTAATACCACACCTATGCGTGTTATGCAACGTGTGTTTACAAACTTGCAGAATTCATTTACATTCTTCTTGTGTGCGACGGAGCTGATCGTTACAGTTTGGTGCTTCAGGCAGGCGTATCCCAAACTTCATCAGCTGAAAATTGGGAAACGCCTGCCTGCACCAGTAGGAGCTACGGTAACAGTGCACGATGCCAAAAGTGAAGTCGAGGGTAGAAACGCGCTCACCTTACGGACATAAGTACCCAAGGGCACACTATGCATGGAGTAGGAATAGCCAGCAGGCTCTCGGAGGACTTCTTACTCCCGTCAGATTGGATCACCAAAGAATGACGAGTTGGGTCAAAAGTTTGTATTACATATCGCTCTCCTACTGGATGCTGCTTCACAAGCAGGACGGCTGTTCAGGAATTCCTTGCTGGCCCTAGAATGACAGCGATCGAGGCAGATGCTGCAGACAGTCCAAGACAACATGATTGTGCACAGTAGTTGTGTGCAAAACTCGTCGCGAATTGTGCATCACTAACCCAGAGAATGCCATATATGCAGCGATACATCTTCGCCCGTCCTGCCCTGCCACTCTCGGCTCCGTAATCCATCTGTAGCAAGGCTACTAGGCCCCTTGGTGCACTCTCATGCCTGCAAATAATACGAAAAACCATTTGATTACACCATACTACAAGTTCTGCAAGAAACGCTCACCCATTGTCTACAAATTTAGCCTCTAGAACGGCCAGGCTTTCCGTGAAAGACAACATGGCAGCCATTCCCCTGTCTTAGAAAGCAATTACTTTTCGCATCATTAATTAATCTGGTAACACTTGGAGTTTGACGCGATTTTCACTTTTCCTTTTTTCCATAACTCACGTATGCTAGCAGTGATCGACACAAAACTTCTGATATGTAATTCAGATCCATAACTCTACCTCTCCACCAAAAATTGTACAGGTTTGATTTCGACACGTGAGCCAGTGCTGCTACCTTAATCATGGTCCTTACATGCAAGAACGCCACACTGTATAGTCTTGCATCCTTGAATGTAAGAATGTTGGTTAATACTCCACTGTGTAACAGCCTTTACTTGTTTCTGTCCTTTTTATGCCATCCTTACATTCTTACAATTTTTGGAGAAAGTTTTCATTATTTCTAGCTTCTGTAGTTGTTATAGTGTGTAGCTAAGTTGTAGCTAGTTACATGCTAACCCACAGTCATAGGACATTTGATGCTGATATTGGATCTTATTCCTGTAACAGGGGCTCGTGTTTTTGGCTAGCTACGTACCTGGATTTCACGTTAACCCACTGAAAAGAACGCAGAAACGGCGACCATAAGCCAACACATGGTAATTAATAATGGAATGGAAATGCATGACTGCGATTGTCCTTTAAACGGTGCACAAGCTAACTTTGGACAAAGCTAGCCTCATACACACCTACAAATGGACACATGACGACATTGCTAAGCAATTGACCTAAATTTGAAGGATGTCTAAGCCGCAGTAGGTGAACAAATGCAGCCAAAGCGTTCACTAACGTCATCGTAAAATGGTGTCTCTTGTGTAGCAATGTCTTCTGAAGGCCCGGAAACCCCCATTTGTGAAACTTGCTCACGGTGGTTTCTGACCTACAAAGGAATACAGCCAGTGGAAAGCAGTATAATTCTGTGGTGCAAGTTTTCTTGTATATACTCACTATGGTTCATGCACTACGACTATCAGAGAAGAAGAAGAAGGAGAAGTAAAAGATTAAGAAGAAGACAAAACACGAAAAATGTCGAGGTCTTATTCGGCGGGAGTGTGTAGCATTGCTCTGAATTAAGGTTAGTTCTGAAAGGTATACAACTGCCACTTCTTCATGGGTCATCTTTGTCACTGGATTTTAGCCCTACATGGTAATAGCGCTACTTTTTGTTTGTATGAAATACAAACAATCACCACCATCACTACATAGACAACACCACCATGCTGTCTAATATTGCCAGGTGTACTGAAGAGCTAGTTGTGTGAACAGATGAGATGGTTATGGAATCATCTTTTCAAATAGGGCATGTGACATGAAATATTTATATTATTTATGGTAATGGTGTATCTACCATTGCATCCAGTGCAATGCGACTACCGTATATCGCAAAATTTTTGCGACCTTAAAAATTACACAGATCACTGCCAAAATGGGGTGTAAGAAATTTGTCACAAAAAAACAATTTGCAGAGGAGACTCTACAAGGTGGACGTTAAAACCCTTTTTAGTGTAACAAGTATTTTGAGTTGACAAACTCGTGAGGTGCCGGGGCGCCCCTGAACTTGAACTACTTGCTAGCACTTCCTGGTGTATCTTCAATAGTTCAGATAGTTGGGGATGCAGCATTACTGATGGCCTGAAAGATACATCAAAATGCTATAGGCTGTTGGGGTTGCAAGGGTTTCAAGTCATCAGACCATGCCAGCAAGCCATCAAGTGAAAGCACCCCTACCAAATTGTCAAAATGCTTTGCTGATGCTTTTTGATTTATATAGCATTCTGAATCAGGACTTATGCCTGGAGGAGGAGTGTGCTGGCTAAAACAGCGACCCTAAGTGTTAATGCCATGATCCAATTGTCTGTCATATATAGGCCGACAGGCCATTCGACCTCTGTTGTATTTGGGGCTGTATCTCACAGGAGAACAGTTAGGTAAGTGTTCTACTACAATGCTATTATTTTAACATGTCCTAAAAAGACTTTGCATTCTTTGAATACACGGCGAAAAACAAAGAAGGATGTTTTTGAGCCTAACAGACAAGGAGCATCGAGTGCGGCCATTTTACGATGTCCATCTGTGGATTATTGGAGCTGTATCTCATAGAAGAGTCTTTCGCTAAGCTTTTTACGAGATATTCATGAACACATTAATTTTCGTTCAATTGCTAACCCACAACCATAGGACATTGGTTCAGTGTTAGACCGTATTTCTGTAATCCTGGATCTAATGGTGTGGGGTAGCACCAAGGTTCTGTGCTAACCCACTGAAAAAATGCGAAAGCCAACCGTGCAGTAATTGAAAATGGTGGAGAATTAAATGCATGACTGCGAATGTCCTTCAAACGGTGCACAAGCGAACTTTGGCCAAGGCTACCCACATACGTACCTCCAATCGGACATACGACAGCTTTGCTAGCCTATTGAATTTAATCTGCAGGACACCTAGGCGAACGATTAGCCAAAGCATTCGATTATGTCATCATAAAATGGCGTCTCTCACGTAGCAACGTCTCTCAAAGGTCCGGAAACTCTCATTTGTGAAATGGGCTCACAGAGATTTCTAACCTGCAAAGGAGTACAGCCAGTTAGATACGCGTTAAACTGTGGTAAAGGTTTGAATTTACTTGTTATGGTTCGTGCACTACTGCTGTCAAAGAAGAAGAAGAAGAAGAAGACAACAAAACACGGAAAACGTCGAGGTCGTTTTCTGCTGGAGCATGCACTTTCGCTGGAAAGTAAGGCTAGTCCTGCCTTGTATGCAACAGATACTTCCTCTTGGGTAGTCCTTTTGCCGTTTTTTAGCCCTAAACGATAGTAGCGCTCCTTTTTTGTTTGTATTGCAGCATACAAACAACCACTGCCATTCCTACACAGATTACCGTTCTGTCTGATATCAGACGTCACTCTTGTGACGTCTATTTAGGAATGTACCCGATGAAATGGCTACTTCTATCTTAATGTATTAGTGCCCTTTGGCGAAACTAGCCGAACTGTGGCAAAGAAGAACAATTGAAGGCCATGGATAAGCTTTTATCAAAGGGTTAAGGACTGCAATGCACCCAAGGTCAACCTGGAGTACATGTAAGAAGAAAGCATTGCATGCTGCTGTTACCCCATTTTGTCTCATTCTTATTCTTCTTTCCACTGAATTTTTGCGCACTCCTAGCACAAGACAAAGGACACCTATGGGCTTAAGTCACGTACCAGGACTCGCATACATACCTGATAGGTGAATATCTGAACGCCGGTGGCAATTCAATTCATACAGCGTTGGAGCGAGCGCAAAGTTTGTTGCTCCCATGTATTAAACATACCCTAATGCCGCCATCTTGTTGCGCTGGTATACTGTACGGTACACGGCAGCCGCTTCATCTAATATGGCATAACTGTGCTTGATGCTCTGCACAATCTTCAGCTAATTTAAAGAAAGGGTATTAGTCAGCGCTGGTGTCAATCTGATGTAACCATAGTCCTTTGGATATGCAAAAACTGTACAAACTAGTGTATAAAAATTCCATCAGCCTGAGAATTAAAAAGGATTTAGGAATGGCCAGCAGAATAAGCATAGAAACAAGCAACAGTTGAGTTGCTGTTGCTTGTTTGTATGCTTTTTCTGCTGGCCATTCCTAAATCCTTTTTAATTCTGAAGGAATTTAAATACATCTATATATATAATTCAGTTCGTTTGTTTGTTTGTTTGTTCGCCTTTGGCGCAAAAACTACAGAACAGAACGTCACCAAACTCTCAGGGAGTATAACGTGGGGCTCCAGAAGTGTCCTCCACAGGTTGAAATCACCCGTCTTGCAGTTCCTGAAGAGATATCCTTCAGTTTCCGGTTATTTTGTTCGCGGCTGACGGCCATTTTATTAATTATCACTCATTGACTTCCGGTTTTCGGGCGCTGTGATTCGCTGTCGTCCAACGATTGAATTTAATCGGCTGTTGTTATACAGCTACCCTCCATTGCTAGCAGCGCAGATTCTTCGAATCAGCCTGGGCCCAACTCGCTGTCGTGCGACTCGCCGAAGCAGAAGCCCACCGAAGGCGGGCGCCCTGCTAGTTATATATATATATATACATGATTACGAACATGAAGCTATATGAATACCTAAATCTGAAAACAATATAGGGGCGCGAAGGCGCCTAAAAGGCAGGAGCAATCGCTTCTGAAATGAAGCAAACAAGAGAGTTGCAACGTCATTAGTTAAACCACCACAATTTATTCTTATACTAATGTATTATATGCATAATTATAAAATTTGCACTAGACGTTTTCGCGAATTTGCTCCATTCATGAAAATCTTCAAAATTGTTGATCATGAACATTTTGCGATATCCAGTATAATTCTGCATGGATTAAGTCACAACGAAAGTGGCTGATCAGCACTGTAACAAGTCAGCTAGTTTCTGTGATCTGATAGCCTAATTCACATTTCTTCAGCTCACTGCATGCCAGGACTTCCAAAAATGTAACTGAAGACCTTCGCGGTCAAAACGTCTTACATTTTAATCTGTTTCCACTGCTATGTGATTGGTCAACAATTGCCCAGTCCTCCCCCAATATTAACAAGTATTTAGCCTAGTCCTTCCAATAATTATCTTAACCAGTGATCTTGGCTGTGGATGATCTACAAAACATCGACACGTTAAACTGTCAGGCAGAGTATGTATATACACAGCATACTGATTAGTGAGCTGCAGGCTGTGTGCTTCTGTGAAAACTGCTAAAAGTTCATGGTTTACTCACCACTGAATCTACTCCAGTCCCTCCTGGGTTATGATGACATTCTTAGAAGGCACTATCTGAGTGTGCACTCTACTTTTGATGCCATCTCATCTTTCTATTAATGTTGATAGAGAATGTGTACTGATTTCTAGCTGTGGTCTTCCATTCTGTGCTTTCTATGTACCTTGTATGAATTCTCCTTCTCCCATCTCAATGTTTGTACACCTCACCTTCCTATACAGGTACTACAGAGAAATAGATGGGGCTATAATTGTGTATGACATGACAAAGCAATCCACCTTCTCAGCAGTGGATATCTGGTTGAGTGACCTGAGAAAATATGCAGATCCCGATATTGTCACTATGCTGGTTGGAAACAAATGTGATGAAGAACAGCAAGCTGTGTCCACAGTCGAGGCAAGGACTTACTCCAAGACGAACTCCATGTTATTTTATGAAACATCTGCCAAGAATAGTACTAATGTGGATGATGCATTTTACGCCTTTGTACAAGGTCAGTAATGTAAGGTATTAACATGGGCATGCATGGTGTACAGTTGCAGCTGTCAGGGACAGTAATGAATTGTGTCACATCATGTCTGGCATTTAGCCTCGTACCCAGGCCTTTGATAAAAAATGAAGGCCTGGTATACAGTGTTCACACACTCGCATAATTATTAACTAACTTTTGGTCAAAATAAGATGTTCCAGTAGGCCTCCATGTCATGTACTCTTTCCAAGGCTAACTTGGAAGAGCTTGCCAACTCCTCCAGGTCTGTGCAAGCTGTCTCCAGGTTCTGAATCCATGCCTTGCAATTTGCACAGATGTAAGTGGGAGTTCGTCATCTCTACCAACTGTTACATTGAGTAGAGTTTCTATCGTACTTGGCTATTTTTTCTTCCAGCCAGTAATAGTGAATTGGCTGGTAGCTTTGACATCTAAAACTAAACTTCTGCACAATCAACAAACTCTGGTGCCTCTAGCCAGTTTGAAGCCATCGCTTTAGGCATATGACACTTACTTGCAGTGCGTGTAGTCTCGTATTCAGGCTATCATCACTTGGGAAAAACGAGACTCGAAGGCCTGGGTACAAGGCTAAAATGCACGTAACCTCATAGCCTCGTACCCAGGCCTTCGAAGGGCCGGGGAGAAGGGAATTTTTGTTTGTTTCGTTTCTCCCCCAGCAGCCCGCAGCTGCGAAGACCTGTGGGTACCTGTGGGTACAAGTAGCCTTGTACCAAAGTATGCATATGCACAAACAGTGTATACCAGGTCTTCATTTTTAATTGAAGGCCTGGATATGAAGTTAGTCTGGTATTGTGCTGATGGTCAATAGTCGTCATACTAAGTGAGTGAACGGTAACCAGAGCAAACCTTCCCTGCATATACACTGTCATGGAAATGTTGTTGGGGCACCAAAGCCTTAAATGCCAATGCATAAGTGGAATCACATGCAGATGCACTCACTGCAGCTGCATAACACTGTGTGCATGGCAGTGGTTGTGGTTGTGGTTGTATAGTATTCTATGACTTACATGATGCACATTCTTCTAACTTTCACCTGATTATCTTACACACTTTTCTCAGCCATTTACAATTAAGTAAACAAGATTGCAAATGACTTGGGCCACCGGCCCTACCTCACAATAATAGGGTATAGCTTGCCAGATGCATATAGTGCTGACATAGCTGCAGCTGGCTAAGACTAGGGAGAATCAGTGGGCTTGAAACCAAACAGAAACAGATGCGCAGACACCACCCCACTGTTCATGCTCATGCTCACCACGTAATGTTTTACATTCATCTAGTAATGGCATTGAGAACCTCCCAAGGAAGGGCATTTGTGAAATTATGTCCCATGGGCATTTGTATGCAGCATGGTATTTGCATGTACATATGTTCATTCATTTCCCACTGCTGCATGTGTTATGAGTGCACTCTAGTTTTGTCATAAAATGATCCTGGAGCATTCATGTCTGCTATCCCTTCCCTTCCATCAGCAATTTATGAAACAAGGCAACTCCTTGCCAAGCACCCCCCTCGCCAACCAACAAACACCGTGGCAGTGGACCAACCAAATGCAGCATTCACCCTGGAAGGGGATCAACCATCAGTCGCCCTGGGAGTGTCCCAATCAACAAACACACCGGCAGTGGCCCAACAACCACGGCAGCGGAAAAAGTGCTGCAATCGGAATTAGACGTTAATTATCTTGAATTATCATGGTATAATTATGAAATACTACTGAAATTTAGTGGAATAATTAAGATTTATAGTTAGATAGATTTATAGTTATAATATTATTCATTCATAATATCATTCATAATATTATTCATCATTAAGATTTAATTAGTATTTTAAATAAATAGATAGACAATTAACTTAGATGTAAAATTAATTAAATGCATGCATTTGTACCTAATTATCTTGAATGCATATCAGTAAGAAGTTTCACATTCACTGTACATAAAATTAATGTTACTGCATGACATTGTACTGTTTGATTGTAGTACAGATTAGGATTTATTTTAAATGTATAATTATAATAATTCTTGCAGGTACCTCGAATATTATCACGTTCGTGATATCTATATATAGAACGTGCCCAATAAAAGTGGCCAATTGCTCTCGGCAATAATTATCGTACGTACATATACGTCAGCACTATAACCCCAACGCTTACGCAATCGCAAATGGATTCGGTCCGATGACTCTGTGCGCTTCAGTTCCGGTCAGTGAACGACTATTGAATCGATCAGAACCCGTAAATACTTCTGACTGTGATACGGGGACAATATATATCAGGAAATGGAATCAAGGGGTGAGCTTCGCATCAATGACAGTGTGAATTTCACTTGAGACTGTCCCCATAGTTCAGTCAACAGCAGACACTCAGACTACGTAGGTGCTGTGCGCGTCGTGTGCACCATATATGCTGTATATTTCTTTAGTCTCTCGCCGACATAATATACAGACTCGGCGCACAGAGTAGTCGTAGAGCTAAGGCCAGCTGTGCACCATGCAGTCTTAGCTTATAGCGTGCATACATAGCAGCATTATTTACAGATGGTCTGCAATTATTGTATATTATGTAGAAGCATCTTGTGAGGACTCGTCACAATCCCGTGCCTCCAGTGCTCCTGGCTCCGTTGCCCATGCCCCCATGAGCAAGTGGAACAAGGATGCCTTGATCTCCTTGGAGCGAGATCTTAAGGTCAACCTCAACCTTGAGGACCTACCAGACCTTCTGGAGCGGCCAGCTGGTGGGTTCATGACAGAGGCTGAGAAGATGTCAGTGTGTGAACAACTGAACAGAAGAGACAAGGTAGGGCACATCATCACTCTCTTGCGGGGAAAGGGAGATCAGGATTTTGAGATCTTCATACAACTGTTGAGGCAGAGTGGCAATGAGGTGTGGGCGGGGCAGATGGAAGAGAGAGCTTGGAAGTTTTGGAGGGAGACAATAGAAGGTGGGTAGAACACAGCATTTTGTAGAGCAATTGAAGTGGAGCAGAGCACTGACCATGAGTTGGGTACAGAGGAGGGGCAGTAGTGGGGCTAAATGGATCTAGGAAGTGGTTGTGGAATGGCAAAAAATTGCAGACGTACTCAGATTTTTTGCTCACTGTATATTCAAAGTGCACCTGAGAAACACTAGTGCACATCAATGTCACTTGCCCTAGGGTGGCTAGACTTGTGTAGTGTACTAAATAGCTGAATGAACATCAGTTCTGTATGAATATTTTATGCATAAGTCATGTATGCGTGCGTATTTGTGAGCGCATGTTCGCTATATATAACATTATATGTGTCCTCCCTTTCCTGCCCGCATACTCCCATCCTCTAGTTGTGCTGATGGGACTCTGCTGTGAGTAGAGTCCAGTTGTGTGCACAAACATGCCAAGTGTTTAATCAATGTGTACCTATAGCATGCATGCATATAATATGTGTGCCCTGTCACTTGACACGCATGAGTACCTCGTACCAGGAGCCGCATGTGTGTTGTGTAAGTGTTAGGTGGGGTACTCAGCTACATCAGCAGCAATGTGTGCAGCTGATTCATTGAAGTTCAGTAGTGCTGGTCTGTGTGTCTGCATATCTGTCTGTCTCTGTCTGTGCGTGCGTATAGTGTCAGTGTGAGAATGTGTAAGTGTTTGTGTGTGCTGCAATTGGTGCCTTCACAAATCTATCCCCAGAATTGCAACTGGTAGCCATGCATGATTTATTCTTCTTTCCTTGCTCATCTGCTCTTTTGTACAGCTGAGGAAGCAAATAGGGAAATGAGAGACAGCGAATTTTACTACCTATTAGAAGGTATTCAATCTGTTTGTGTTGCTGTTGCCACTAGCTTTTGGGTGTCTGCACAGATTGTATAGTTGTTGTCCTCAATTCAGCAAAGTATAGGCCTTAATTTTACTGTAACAGTTCTGTGTCACCTGCAATGTTCCCCTCTCCTTCCCATCCTCTAGTGCTGTTGCTTGGTGACACTGGTGTGGGTAAATCAAATCTCCATTTACGCTTCACACGCAATAAGTTCAATTTGTATTCTGAGGCAACTATTACAGCAGATTTTGACACCAGAATGGTTGCAGTAGACTCCAAAGTCATCAAGGCACGAATATGGGACACAGGTTTGCGAGCACAATGTCATTATATTAGAGTGAATTACATTGTCCAGTGACATACTGCATGCATGCATGCATTTTTATATACATACATATGCAGAATTTATTTCTGTAACTGGCAATCAATACAAAATTTATACTGGTATAATAATTGCAAATTTAAATAGTGATCTATTATGTAACAAAAATATAGAGTATGTCATTGTCATGCAGTGACGTGTACAAATTAGCCTATGATGGACCTATACCATCATGTGCAGTATATACGCGTAACATATACATGTAATATACTTGCCCCGTTATAGTATTATACTGTTGATGGTACGTTATTGTAAGGTGAAGTGATATATATGTGTGTAAATGTACTTTTATCTTCTGCAGCTGGTCAGGAGAGATATAAGTCCATCACCTCCTCGTGAGTTGGTCAATTGTGTCCACATGTGGGGGGGGGGGAGATAGGAGTGCATGAATGTGTGGTATAACATTTGGGCACCAGTTTCAGAGGAGTGTAATTGAATTTAAATTTTACAAATTCATGCAGTAGCCATTTGCCTGCACATTACATCCCCCTGCGCAGATACTACAGAAGAGCAGATGCAGCAATAATCGTGTATGATGTCACTAATCATGGCTCCTATGAAAAAGTGGATATGTGGCTGAAGGAGCTGAGATCCCACGCATCACCAGATATTGACATCATGCTGGTTGGGAACAAGTGTGACTTGCCATCTCCTCGAGCTGTGTCTACAGACAAGGCAAAGTCGTATGCAGAAAAGAACTCCATGTTGTTCTGTGAAACATCTGCCCTGGATGGTACTAATGTGGAGGCAGCATTTCACAGCTTTGTAACAGGTCAGTGATATTTGGGCATTTGTCACAAGTAAGTGCATGAAATGTGTGTAGTACCATTTGTTATAGTAGAGAGGATCAGTCCACCACACTAATTATATACAAGGGAGGTTAATAGCCAAAGTACAACAAATGTCCCCTTATGATGATACTGCATGAAACTGTTATGAGTACCTATCACTATGGTGCATGTATATAATTCCTAGACATGCAGCCAAACCATCAATGGTACTGATGTGGTGCTTTCATACACACCGACCACAGAATAGTCATTATGATAGTGGGCTACCTCTGTCTTCCCCATGTAGATATCCACTTACACTGTACTAATGTTGAACCATCGCAAGTATATAGTTGATTGTAACTGCGCACATTTGAATGAAGTGGGTGAGGAGTTGATCTCACTTGTCCCTTCATTTCCACTCCCACATCTCAATGTCCTATTCTCAACCATGCATCTTTACTACATTTTCACATCCACTCTTCTCTTCTGTTCTTCCCCTCCTTCCAATGCATCAGAAATCTACCAATCAGGCAAGCTACATTCCAGACCCTCCTCCTCTCTACAACTAAGCACCATGTCAGCAGCCCCATCACCATCACCACAGTCAAGGTGGAGGAGAGTCTGTAACTGCAATTAAAAACATGACATATTATAGTTTATGTATATCAGCATGCAAACAATACAATATAATGTGTAGTGGTTTAGTGATCTGTCTATAATTATACTAAATGTATTACACGATAATATTATAATCAGCTAGTGTCCGGGCGACGACGTGCAATCGTAATTACATCCGGATAGCAGTATCATTTTCTATCGCTTCAGGTGGCAACTGCAAGAAACGATTACCGCACCACACATGGGCTATATCTTTCAGCTGCTAAGGAGGTTGTAATGAAACTTGTGGCATTAAATGGCACTCATTATTTTGGGACTAAGAAATACAAGAAAAATGGCGGCGAAAGGTGAGCTTCGTGTGTTTTCTGTGTTGTGGAAAGCATCGCGACTTCCTACTGAGCTAGGGTAGTTGACATGTACACGGGACGCTGAGCTCATCTTTAGCCCGTGGGGATGTTAACAATCTCACATAGCTACATCCCTCAATCACTTGCGATGAGGTTCGCGTGGGGATGAAGGTTTGGGGAAGACAATATAGTGTGGGGACAAAAGGAGATAGGAGGAGTAAGGGAGAGAAGGACGCGTGTGGAGAAGAGGATGAGGGTGTGGGGAGGAGAGGAAAGTGTGGGCAAGAGGGAACAGCACGCAGAGGAGGAGATTGCATAACTAGGCCTACTTACCGTATTCTTACGTACAACTAGATACGTACGTAGCTACCCCAAGTCTACAACTGCTCAGGTCGCCAGAGGTCCATGCCAGCCACCCATATACTATGACAGATGTACATATAGTTTTATACCATACATCTCATTTCCTTACCCAGAATCTTCACTTGCCAACACAACACAAAACACTCTTTTCTCTGATTCTTGCTCCACTGCCCCTGAACCCATGAGCAAGTGGAACAAGGATGCCTTGATCTCTTTGGAGCGAGATCTAAAGGTCAACCTCAGCCTTGAGGATCTACCAGACCTTCTAGAGCGGCCGGCTGGTGGGTTCATGACAGAGGCTGAGAAGATGTCAGTGTGTGAACAACCAAACCGAAGAGAGAAGGTGGGACACATCATCACCCTCTTGCGGGGGAAGGGGGACCGGGATTTTGACACCTTTGTCAAACTGTTGAAGAGGAGTGGCAATGAGGTGTGGGCAGGACAGCTGGTGAAGAAAGCAAAGCAGTTCAAAAGGGAGTCACAGGAAAGTGGGTGTAGCAAGGCAGTAGGTATTAGAGATGGGTGGAAGACCCTTCACTGGAGAAGAAAAGATGTTACCATTGTCCGTTACCATTGTACCGTTGTCCATTTGGTGTGTGTGTGCATGTGTGTGCATGTGTGTGTGTGTGTGTGTGTGTGTGTGTGTGTGTGTGTGTGTGTGTGTGTGTGTGTGTGTGTGTGTGTGTGTGTGTGTGTGTGTGTGTGTGTGTGTGTGTGTGTCTGTGTGTGCATCTGTGTGTGTGTGTGTGTGTGTGTGTGTGTGTGTGTGTGTGTGTGTGTGTGTGTGTGTGTGTGTGTGTGTGTGTGTGTGTGTGTGTGTGTGTGTGTGTGTGTGTGTGTGTGTGTGCATGTAATTAGCTTACCACTAAGGTAGATGCAAATTCCTTCAGGTACAGGTATGTAGGTAGATTATTTATCACATGGAGCTGTGTCCACTGGAAGTGTGTTTTCATGCAGGCGGTTACTCATCCACAGTCCTGGAAAGTGGCAGTAAAGCCTGGCAAAATCGAGCACCAGACAGAGTCATAGAGTGAGCTTTAGATATTTTAATTTTTATATTTTGCACGGAACTGCTCACAGAAGCAATAGATGCCTTGGCACTGTGTGCACCACTAGACCATAGGGCTGTATGGTAGATAGATATAACACACAGGAGTTAAGAGCTAAGTACTGTATGTGTGTGCTATATACAGCTACAATTATTGACACCATGTGCTGTAACATGTTGAAATCATTTTTAGCAGCTGTCTTAACTTCACAATTATACCTGTTGTACAAGTTTGTACATGTTACCTGTTGCATTGTGTACTTTTGTCCAAAATACAGTTGAAAGTAGCCAAAAATTTGGAAATTTACCAGTAAAAGGGATTGTAACATTTTTCAACAGATAGCAGTTCTTGTGACACTTAGCATTAACCTTTTCCCCCTCTGCATCCCAAACCTTCAAAGGAGACCTTATTCCAATACAATGATGACTACCCGTGTGGTTGCCAACTGGTCAAGTGGTTATGTTACAGGTTAGTGCAATGCATAATGACTTTAACCGTGCTACTTGCATGGCATACTCACTTACAACATGCACCACTTGCATTCACTAAAGCCTGGTTCAGACGCAGGAAACCACAGCATCGCGTTATGTCAATGTTGTGTAATTTTGTGTAAGTGTGTGAATTCACAGGACTCCTTCCGGTAATTTGATTGGCTGATACAATGTCGTCGAACGTCGCTGATGTTGAGATAGAACTTTTTGTATCCTTGCGTTGGGTGAGTGTCATTCAGAGCATTGTGGAACGCAACGCAATGTTCGTGACATGATGCAATGCGCTCAGGGTTTCCTGTGCCGTATTGTGAACCAGGCTTAATGCTTCATAATTGCAGATTTCTTCTGTGTATATATTAGGACTGCGTTATTGTCAGTAGTTACTATGAATGCTGAACAGCACAGATTTGTAGCCATTGATTCTCTCCATGTTTCCTTCTAGGTGGGGACACTCTTGGGATAAGGAGAAGACCAGGGTCAAGCAATGACTGTAGAGTTACCAAT
>OZ025878.1:6968034-7090534 GCA_964019415.1 Ianthella basta
CATCTACCAATTTAGCTAATCTGTACATTGCAGTCGAAGATGTGGCTTCAGGGTATTTATTAATGTATAAGTAATGATAAATGACTGAAACCGTAGGACTGAGTATATGCATATAATAATGCTGGAGCGCACAACCATTTAATGTGATGGAGTAGGGATTAATTGTGATTACTATCTGAATGCCCACCCTTTGGGTGGGTTCCCTGTGTACATTTGGTAGTTTGAGCGTTGAACCAATCAAAACTGTCCATTTGATTGGGAACATTCTGTAGACTCGCTCCATAAAACTCTGTGCGCACAGAATATACTTATGTTAATCCATTTCATCTAAAGGAGTCCAGCGGCAAAGGCACTAACCACCTTAGGTCACCCCCCATATTGCCGTGATATACTCTTCCAAGTTTGGTAAAGTTTGGTGGAAAATTGAATGAGGAGTTTCTGGACAACGAAACACGATGTTTTCCCTATCTATTAGATATGGCGGCAACCGTAAAAGTGGCAAGAACTCGGACGGAACGACTTTAAACCAAAATTTCGGCTCGGCGAGGTTACCCAACTACACCTCTTTGTAATCCTACTGTGTTTCGTGACGTTCCGTCCACAACTGAAGGAGTATATCCCGAACAACGAAATTGTGTGTTACCATGCAAGCAAGTGGTTTGTTGTCAGTGTGGCAGGGCATGAGTGACAGCAGTGACTGTACACATTCAGATGTACTGTGCATGTATACGGCTAGCTAAGACGCTGAACATGACAGCCATATATATACATAGCTATAATTATATATAGTTATTATGCAATGCATTCATCTATACCATGCAGCAGACATATATAATACCTGCATGTATTCATACTTGTTCAAAACTATGATGATTTGACTGCCTTGAATGCTGAACTCAGCAAACGTAAGTTACATAATGCACAAACTCAGTGTTGTCAATTAATACATCTGCATTGGATGGTACTAATTATAATGATGAAGAGGATGCATTTCACATCAGTGATGCAGATGTCATGCCACCACAAACAATGTGGCTTCAGATGTACTGGCAGTTATATAGCAAGTCTGTGAGATATTGTTCCTTTCTCGTGTTGTGAAGCCCTTAGGCTATTAGAAATGCTGAAAATGCTGTAGAGGCTCATAATATACTCGTTGAGTCTGTGCTATTGTATGGGGCAGAGGTATGGGGTTGTGGAGCACAACTCGGGCCAGTTGAAAATGTGCAGATGCGGGCGGCAAGAATCTTTTTAGGGGTGGGGAGACTACACCCTTTGGTCTCCCTGCAATTTGAGATGAACATGCTACCAATGAAATGGGTGGCAATGAAGAGAAGTATTGAGTTCTGGGTACAGGTAATGAGGATGACTGATGGCAGGTTATTGAAAGTTGTGATGCTTGAAGCCTTGGAAGTAGGGTGTAAAGTACGGTGGGTGAAAGAGCTACAACAAAGTTTGGTGAGGTTCAAATGGAAGGGGTTAGATGCTGAGGCCGTGAGTGGGTTGACATTGAAAGAAGTAAAGCAGGTGTTGAAGGACATAGCATGGAGGGAAGTGAGAGAAGTATGGAGGGAAGCAGCTAGGGAACGGCCAAAGCTGGAAGTGATTGGGAGTTTAATGGATGCTGAATGCAAGGCGCGGTGTGTGGAGATAGAGTGTAAGATGCAAAGGAGGATGATGGTGAAACTACGAGGGGGAACAGCAGAAT
This sequence comes from Ianthella basta, assembly GCA_964019415.1. Taxonomy (NCBI): domain Eukaryota; kingdom Metazoa; phylum Porifera; class Demospongiae; order Verongiida; family Ianthellidae; genus Ianthella; species Ianthella basta. The sequence goes on from OZ025878.1 coordinate 6,969,740, forward strand.
TAAGGGTAGAAACTGGCAGATGGTGTGGGTTAAGTAGGGGCGAACGACTTTGTAAGAACTGTGACAGTGGTGAAGTGGAAGATGTCAAGCACTTTGTGTGCCGGTGTGTATTTGTGGCAGAAGAGAGGAGAGAAATGGCAAGGCTGATGAATGAGATAGTGGTGGGATGGGAGAGCATGAAGGATGATGACAGGGTGATATGGGTACTGGAGGAGGCATGCAAAGATGGAAGAGTGCGGAAGGCGCTGCAGAGGATGTGGCAGAAAAGGACAAGCTGCCCTTAAAGAACTATGCCCATTGTGATTCTTTTGACACTGTTACATTTAATTATATTATAGTGCTGCATGGGGCTGACACCCTAGTGTTTGTATTATACAACACGGTGCACTTAAATAATAATATATCATATATCATATAGCTGCATTGAAAAGGCTTTGGTACCAAATTCTTGAGCAGGGCACAACTGTAAATGATATAAAAATCAAATGCAGGATGTTTCGACCCACACATCTTTTCCTGTACACCTCTGGGTCAAAACATCCAGCATTAAATTTTGATTTTATCATTAACAGTTGAGTCCTGCTCAAGAATTTGGTACCAGTGCAGTATCCGCTTATGACTGTGACTGTATAGTTGATACCACATGCCAGTAAGCGGAGAGCAGTTAGCTGTAGGCCCCATCCATAATACATGTCTTGGTCTGACCACAAGAATGGCTAGCTCGCAAGACTGTAATTCTAACACTAGTATTTATGACGTCATGGTGGACCATGCAGGCGTACGTGGATTACGTACTGCCGGCACACACCGCTGCCAAAATAGTGAGAGGCGACAGAAGCCTTGCAGTTGAATTTGATCTCTTCCTCAGTTGCCCTAAGTTTCCGTAGGCAATTTATCTGCACGAACTGCACACCGACTGTTAACTGTAAGCTTATAGCCGTCATCCTACAACGCACTTATAGGGTTAGGGTCCTGATTGGCAACGAAGTTGAGCAATGGCATTCACACACCACGGCCACATTTCGGGCGAAAATATAGGAACATGGCGTCGAAAGGTGAGCTTCCTATTATTGAGCCTTGATTTAACTTGGGACTGCCTAGCACAGATACTAGATGGGACGCTAATGTGTGTCGTGTGCAGCCGCGTGAGGCACTCGTAGCTAGCTATGTACTTGTCACTTTTAGACAATGTATCAACAACTACTTGTAGCTATAGTAAAAGTAAACATATCCCAACTTCCTGCCTTATGTTATCTAGTAGCATTGTATCAAGATATATCACAGCGGCCTCCTTCCAGAACCTCCGGTGTCACGGTTTATTCCATCCCCCCAGTTTTGTATCCCCCCGGGTAAAATAAACTAGGATACTTCATCCCCCGACTTCGAATTTCTGAGTATTTCTTAACTCTTTTTGGTGTGTTTCACCTCGAGGGGTTGTTCTGACAGCCATCAACCCTGCTTTGACAAGCATTAGCTAAGATTCCGACCGTTTCATGCTCCTCACATGCTCAGGCTATAGCGTCGATGTACCTGCACATCGATGTCCACCAGTTTGCAAAACTGCACGCCGTACTGCTACTCAAACACTTCTGCTCGTTGTAGTAGTGCCCTCTTGACATTCTTCGAGAACCCAGAGGACTACACAAGCATCCCAGCCATGGTAGAAGGACAAAAACCTCACCGCGGTCGTCAGTTAACAAGATCGATGTGGTCTTCTGCAAGGACTGCGAAGGAAGTGCAGGATTCGCAGATATCATCACCTAACAGTCTCTTCTGGTAGTGGTAAGTCTCATCCTGCAGCAGGGTGCATTTTACTAGCTTCTATCAGCATTTCTGTGTCGTTTAACCAACCTTCGGTTACCCGGGGGGATACTTTATACGGGGGGTAAAATAAACTGTGACACCGGGTCCAGCCTCCCAATGAGCAAGTAGAACAAAGATGCCCTGATCTCTTTGGAACGAGACCTTAAGATCAATGTCAACCCTGACGAGCTGATTGATCTTTTGGAGGTGCCAGCTGGTGGGTTCATGACTGAGGGTGAGAGGATGTCAGTGTGTGAACAGCCAAACCGAAGAGAGAAGGTGGGACGCATCATCACCCTCTTGCGGGGAAAGGGGGACTGGGATTTAGACATCTTCATGAATCTGTTGAGGAAGAGCGGAAATGAGGTGTGGGCGGGGCAGCTAGAGGAGAAGGTTTGGCTTATCAAGACTGATCCACAAGGAGGTGGGCGGAGTACTTCTTTGAATAGATGGAATGTTTGTACCATGTTTGCACACATTGTGTGGGAGTTGTCAGTGGGAGGTGTTAGGTATGCGGGCACTTCAGCAATATTGAATAACGTTCTGACTCATTGTTTGCCACAACCATTTCAGTATATTGTGTGTGCGTGTGCATATGTGTGTGTGTGTGTGTGCAACTCTGTGGTCATGAGCAGAGTAACTTAGGTAATTGCCAATTGAGAAATACACTGTATATTGTATTTAACTCAGCAACATGGTGATTCTTCCTACAGAGTATGGAGATCCCCCAATTGGTGAGGTCAAACAAGTAATGAACACCCCTGTAGTGCAAGCTCCTGCAGCTCCTGAAGTGTCAAGTGGCCATCTCACATGTTAGTGAATTACAAAATGGCTATACATTGGAGATTGTGTGTGTGTGTGCATGTGTGCATGTGTGTGTGTGTGTGTGTAGGTATGTGTGTATGTGTGCGTGTGTGTGCATGTGTGTGTATGCATGTGTGCATGTGCATACGTGTACTTCTGTGGGTACCAATTTCACAAAAATGTACTTACAGTGGCAGGCACCCCTTTGTGAACACCCCTGTAGCGCAAGCTCCTGCAGCTCCTGAAGTGTCAAGTGGCCATCTCACATGTTAGTGAATAACAAAATGACAATACTGGGATAATAGGCTATTCATTGGGGATTGGGTGCGTGTGTGTGTGTGCATGTGTGCATGTGTGTGCGTGCGTGTGTGTATGTGTGTGTGTGTGTGTGTGCATGTGTGTGTGTGTGTGTGTGTGTGTGTGTATGCATGTGTGCGTGTGCATACGTGTACTTCTGTGGGTACCAATTTCACAAAAATGTACTTACAGTGGCAGGCACCCCTTTGTGCATTTCATCTGTCGAACAGGGTAGCACCAAAGCATGAAGGCTTGATTGCTTTGTCTTCATCTCCTCTTTCCAGACAACTTAAGAAAGAAAATGTTAGATGAAGAATGTGATTACGTCTGTAAAGGTACAGTTGCCATTTGAACATGATATTGTTCAAGAAATTGCATACTTGTGAATTATTAATCTAAAATTCTCACTGACATCCTCCCCACCCCTCCCTTCCTCCTTTTCACAAGTTATATTGCTTGGAGAGTCTGGTGTGGGTAAGTCAAATCTCCTTTCATGCTACACTTGGAACATGTTCAATTTGAAAACAAGACCATCTGTTGGAGTGGACTTTGACTGCAAAATCATTGAAGTGGATTCCAAAGCAATCAAGGCTTACATATGGGACACAGGTTTGTAGCTACTTGGCTTGGTTTCATAACCACTTCCTCCTGCCTGTTCAGCGTTTTCATTCTTCATATAAACCTCTTCCAGTCTCCTGTCTCCTTTACATGCTCTTCCCTCATCTTCCCTTGTGCCCCTTCCCTTTCCAAAGTCGTCTGTGATAGTCTATTGTAATTAAAATTTATACTGCTTTTGTTCATTGTCGATGCAAGTGTGTGCATGTGTAAAATAATAATATAATGTATTTCAGTTATACATCCTTACAAGGACTATGTTGTATAATTGACTTCACTGCAGCTGTAATTTAAAATATATTTGGCATCACCGAATGCATTCTTCAAATGTGAAGTATTGCTGTATTTTGTGAAGCCCATGATCGCGATTGGTTATTTCCTGTCAGAATGTTGATATATAACACCGTTGTGTGATGCATGCATGTTTGTACTATCTGTTTCTGCAGCTGGTCAGGAGAGATTTAGATCTGTCACCACCTCGTATGTTGGGCATCTGTGTCTACATTTGGGGATTGGGGGGGGAGGGTATACTCATGCTTTGTAGTGTAGTACAGACTGTCAGTTTTCTTTAAATTGTATACGCACCTCTCTGTGTATGCACTTTGGTGTCAGCCTCTTATCTCATTCCACCCTCCTTTCATCACTAAATTCACATTTCGTCTCCCCACATTCAACCCTCCTCCCCATACATGCAGGTACTACAGAGAAATTCATGGTGCTGCACTCCTGTACGACATCACGGATCTTAACTCCTATAAGAAACTGGATGAGTGGTTGACGGAGTTGAGAGATCGCTCATGCTCAAACATTGTCACCATGTTGGTTGGGAACAAGTGTGACCTGAGACAGAAGCAAGCTGTGGCCACAACAGAAGCAATAGCTTATGCAGCGAAGAACTCCATGTTGTTCTGTGAAACATCTGCCAAGGATGGTACAGGTGTTGAGGCCGCATTTCACAACTTTCTGACAAGTCAGTGGCGCTCATGCTTTCACTGTATATGTATCACTTATACATGGGTAGCAAGGAGGACAATATGGTTTGGAAAGGGACTGGAAAATTATAATTATATGCAGTATTTTAAAGGTGAAGTCGAGCTGTATTTCCTTCTAACCCGCATCCTCCTTCTTGCTACTGTAATTGTAAAGATCTGTAAGAAGTTGGCTGTGATGTTATTCACTTTTTGTAGCAATACGAGAGGCTTCTAAACTGGAGCCTACTTGCTTCGGCACGAAGGAAGCCTGCACCCCTTTCCAGTCCCTCAATCCAACAGAATCGTTCACCTACTATAGCTTTATGCACCACTCAACCTTCCCTTTCCAGACTCTCTCAATTCCACATATATGTAGACTGGCTACCCATTGCCATCATAATGAAGAACTCTGTTGGCAGCCTTAAATTTTCCGCAAACACATTTCAGTCAGTAAGCTCAGCCAACATTTGAATGCAGAATAGCTAGTACATGTTGTGCAGCTAGCATTGTCGAGAGGATGCCTAAAGTCACCATGTAGAGACACTTGTAGCCAGCTAGTTTGCAGTCTCTTTGCAATTTCTTTTAGCTAGGCAAACGTTCACATGGCTCATGCTAGCTTTGCCAAACACATATCGCGAGCTATATGAAGACCAGTGTATAGCTCCAATTAGTCTTGAACTCCTGCATGCAAACTGCTATGGCAATTCTCAGCTCACACTCTGCATAAAATGCTTTTGACTAATGTACGTATTAACACATGTTAAATTGTGGCAGATTTGAGGCCAAATATAATTATACATTTATGCTGCAGCTGCTCAAGTTCTTGCTGTGTAAATGGACTTAAAGCAGACAGCCATATACTCCCATTACCGTGCACGGTAATTTCCACAAGCGATTCTATATGCTGTCAGGGGTAGTTATTTAAAATTTTTCCATGCTATGTCAGCTGGTGTATGTGCACTTCACTCATTGCACTCACTGAATGGTTAACTAAACTGCCCCTATCATATGTCCTGTGCTGATATAATTGAAGACATTGATCAACTCCCATACTATGTTCATGTGTAAACATGACAATAAGCAAAAGCTTGTGTACATTTCCTCGATTTTCCTCTCATCAGAAATCTACCAAACTGGGAAACTTCAGCCTCCAAACTTCCAGCGAAAAGCGGGCAGCATGGTTGTGGTCAAAACTTCTCCAATGTTGACACGGAAGTCTTGGTGGAAAGGACACTGTCGCTGCAAAAAGACATAATGGTTTGCATATTTATCAGTGACAAGGACAAACATTCTGTCACTTGACCAGTACTTTGGAACTGTGTGTCAAATCTTTCACAAGTGTACATTACATCACTGATCAAAACAATCTGTGCAATTTAATCAATGAGATTCTAAATATGAACATAATTTTAAAGAGGATCTCATCCTGATTTGGTGGAATATGTATACATATGTGGGCGCATCGAGTAGAAATGGGAGCTTAAATACGCTCATGCAGGTGAGCACCATATCTGGATGGCTTCGGACACATCATGGTAGCTAGCTAGCTACTGCATGGTCCAGGTCAAAGTGTGATGATAAGTCACTGATTAAGCTATCATCCCACTTTAGCGTGGAATAGTACCATGCATGTGCTGTTTGAAACCATCCAGACATGGTGCCCACCTAAGTGTACTTAATATAGATTTTTTTTGAAATGAGTAACCTGATTTTTTACTGTGGCGTGAAAGATAGATCTAGAGTGTACATGCTAGGAATGATTATTAGTGCAAGACTTTATTTTCATGGATGTCAGCCAATTAATTAACAAAGTCAGAAAAATTAGAGTAAGCATGATATTAAGCTTGCACCACCTGCATGGGTATGGGTATGCGCGCACCAGCACATGTACAGCTTCCCCTCTGATTTTCAGTTTGCACTGCGGCCACCTTGTCACTACCCTTGACACCATGCATATGGGCAGACAGTGTACCATTGCCAGCATTGATGGTGTCAATAGTGAACTCAGCACATTTGTTAATCACAACCTCGTTCTCCAAATCTTCTGCTCAAATAGATTGCCAGGAGTGTGTTCACCATACCAGAATGTGTAGTATCAACCATAAACCTGTACCTGAGAGTGAATGTATATATATGCCATCATCAGAAATATACTAATATGGCTTCTGCATGCATGTGGGTCGGGTGGCTCCTGTACATTATATGTATATATATAGCTACAACAGTGAGGATGAGTATAGTCAGTTGCACTAATTAATTGATCTAATCTAATGAACACAGGAACCCCAGCTATTTTGTATTAATTTTTGCACATAGCTAAAACAGATTGCAGGAATCATAGCAAAAATTTATAGGGATTACTCTTGTGTTTCCAGTCCCCTTGGAAAACGATGAAGAATTAATATGAACCAGTTCAGTTGTCAAAGTTTCCTGGTTTGCGCATCTTGATGAATGTGGTTTTACTGACGCTGAATCAAATTTGGTAGAGGGCCCAACGACTGTGTATGTGGCAAAGTGGAGCGGCACTCTGCACACTACCAATTGTCAACACAAAATTCTGTATACTCAAAGGTGTCTATCCATGCAGCTAGGGGGAATAGATGTAGGCTGATCAACAACTTTGTGGAGGGATGCTTAACATGGTCAAAGCTACACCTTCCCAATGTGATTCAGTTCCTTTGCTAAATGAGAGAATAACTGAGAGTCCATCTTATTTCCTACTGTGGTCACTAAAACAATTTTGATTCCTGTCATCACATAATTATGCATAGTGCACACGAAGACATGCATGCAGCCAAACCACCTGATGTTGCTAGTATGTTGCTTTCATACATGTATATATGTTACGCGCATACCTCTATACACACCCACCAATGCCACGGACTGCAGCTGACTGTGTGTTGCCTCTTTCTGTGCGTGTGCATTAAGGCTGGCCAATTACTAGTAGTTGTTATAACTGTGTATTTGAAGTGCTTGATCTCATGAGGAATTGGTTTGGAAATCACTTGTTCTTCCCATCAATCCTCTCTCGCATCACCCTTCCTCTTCTTTCTCATCTCTACTACCTTGCCTGTCCCTTCCTCTCTTGCATCTGCTCCCATGTAACTCCTCTACTGCATCAGAAATTTATCAAACAGGCAGGCTACATTCCAGACCCTCCTCTTCTCTACAACTAAGCACCATGTCAGCAGCCCCATCACCATCACTGCAGTCAAGGTGGAAGAAAGTCTGCAGCTGCATGCAAGTATATAGACCTAGCATGTAAACTGAGATGTTATGGTGCACATTGTATTTATTTGTTACTGAATTTTTTTAATCAATCATTGCATGTGATGTTCTTTAAATGAGGGACATGGAAGAATGGCCTATAGTGCACATGATATGGCGGTCATCATGATCAGCGAGTGAATGAGAAGTACTAAAGCGACGACGAGCAACCGTGATTCCTTTTATGCGGAAAATCGCTTCAAGTAGCAACTGCAGAATTGCGGTCCGTATGGCCGAGGTTGCAGCTTTGCCTGCGCAGATTCGAGGTTTGCGCGTAACACATACACTTGTAGTGGGCTGGATGCAGCTGCTATGTTTGTACAGCGACAAGGCGGTGTTAATGGAACGAAGAGAGTTCCCCCCGATCGATCGAACAATGGCGGCAAGAGGTAAGTAAGCTTACGTATGTCGAACACTTGTGAATCACATTTATCAGTGGGATCGCTTAAGTATCTCACACGTAAAACTCACAAGTGCGATCAGGGGATGAAGGCGTGGGGAGAAGAGGAGATAGCTATTGGAAGTATATGGCAGGGTATACAATGCGTGGGGAGAGAGGTTCGAGAGTTTGGGGAGGACAGGTGTGGAAAGTAGCTAGAGAACAGGATAGTTTCTTTGGGAGACAGATGTGAAAAGGAGATGAGAAGAAAGTTTGAGGAGGAGAGGTGCGGGAAGGAGAGGGGAGAGGAGAGTGTGGGTATGAAGGGCAAGTTTAGAAGAGAGGAAAGTGCATAGTACATATGTAGAGATATCTTAAATATAGCTACTTTGAGTCTACAACTGTTGTAGTCACCAGAAGACCATAACTACCACGTGTTTAGCATAGGTATAGATGTGTTTCCCAATTCCCCATCCAGAAGCATTACTTGAAGAATCACGATCACTTGACAGCATAACACAAAGCTACAATTTTACTGAATCTTGCTCCACTATCCCTGAACCCATGAGCAAGTGGAACATAGATGCTCTGACCGCTTTGCAGCGAGATCTTAAGAACCGCCTCAGCCTGATAGAGCTTCCAGACCTTTTGGAGCGGGCAGCTGGTGGTTTCATGACAAGGGCAGAGAAGATGCAGTTGTGTGGGCAGTCGGACCAAAGAGAAAAAGTGGAGTGCATCATCACCCTCTTGCAGGGAAAGGGGGACCGGGATTTTGACATCTTCATCAAACTGTTGATGAAAAGTGGCAATGAGGTGTGGGCGGGACAGCTGCAGAAGAAAGCAAAGAAGTTCAAGGAGAAGTCACAAAAAGGTGCGTGTACATAGCAAGGCAGTAGAGAGTGTTGATTTTTGCCTATTGTTCGAGAGTGTCCAGAGAATGTACCCAACAAGCTTCTCTCCAGTAAGTATATTATATATACATCGGAGTTGTGTGTGTGTGTGTGTGTGTGTGTGTGTGTGTGTGTGTGTGTGTGTGTGTGTGTGTGTGCGTGCGTGCATGTGTGTGTTTGTGTGTATAGCTATGTTGTATTTATTGTTCATATCAATCACAGCCAGTAACAAGGGAGCCAGGTCACACAGAAAGCAGTCACAAGATTTAGTTGAAAGAAGGTACGCTTCACACAGTTTGGTTTTCATTGGAACATGACATCTAGCTTACAGTACCTAGATGTCGTGTATACGTATATAGTCCATAGTATTACATCTTCAGATCATACACAATGCTTTATGGCAGTGCACATAAAACACATACACACAGAACGTAAAAGCTAAGGATGCATGCATTACAACCAACAGCTAGTTCTTGTAATGTTTAACAGTTAATTTTATTCCCCTTGCATCCATGGCAAGCCTTCAAAGGAGATGTAATTCCAGTGTGGTGACAAATAATCTTGTGGTTTCCAACTCATTAAGTGGTTATCACTCAGGTTAGTTCAAAGTGAAATGACTTTGGCTAGGCTAGCTGCATGGTATAATTATTGCCAAGGAGAAAGAATTAATTAATCTTCCACCAAGCACTACTTAAATGGTCTGTAGTAAAAAACACTGTAAGGAGCTCTTCTGATTGGCTATAATCTGTTGTCAATGGAACATCTTCTTTGTACACATGCATGTGCATGGTTGAGATCTAGTGTGTGTGGTGTGCATGTTTGTGTGTCCCAATGACTTTTGGGAGGCAGCAAGGGTACTCAAAGAATTATCAGATTCAGGTGTCTTACAGTGCATTGGCACATTTCCAGGCACCAGTGATAGCTACCTGTTTCCCATGACAGCAAGTACTACTCCTGGTGCATTCCAGTTTGTGATCAACAAAATGTCACAAACTGAACAACATAATCACTTAGCCTTTTCACCACCACTATCAACTTATTGCCTCACTTGGGGGGCTGCTATTTATTTATGTGGACTAATCAGTATTGGACTTGAACAGCCCTTCAGTGCCCAACAGACACCCAAGCCAGCTGACGTACAGCATGAGTGTGTGTGTGTGTGCAACCAGCACAGAATTGTAGCCACATATTCTACATCCTTATCTCCTTCAGGTGAGGACACCCACATGACGAGAAGAATAGGCTCCACCAGTATTGCCTTTCCTGGTATGTATGAATAGCTTAGCCTACTTCCTACCATTGCACCTCCTCTTACTTGCCAAGACTACTAAAGACAACAATGAAAGGAAAAGAGCCTAGTATAGTGACAATAATGTTTCATAATTATGTTGGTATAATTATAGGTGTGTATGTTATATACCGTGGTCTGTTGGACCAGCTTCAGTACAGAATAACAGCCATTATTATTTTGTCTCCTCATCTCCTTCCAGTTGAGGGCACCCATTCAACAAGAAGGAGACCAGGGTCCACCAATGACCGCAAAAATGCTGGTATGTATGTATAGCTACGTCTTAATGAATGGCCAAAATTCTTGAAACAAAGAATTGTGTGGCATTCATGATAGCTACCATTTCTGAAAGCCTCCATAAATTTGTACTTATATGCACACATATTATGTACATAATAATACAAATCAGTCCTCTTCCACCGGAAAGATAGTGCTGTATTGAACAGAGGATGCTAGCACTCTCTGACGTGCAGCCACTCTCTGCTGCCTACTATAATGTACATCTCTAGCTGAAACTGCTCATTTTCATCCTCATCTTGCAATTGGGCATCACTTGCTGTCTACCAGTACACAAGTGACACTAGAAGTGGGTATAAAGCTGCCACTATTTCTGGTTATTCTGTTTGACTTTAATAATTATACATAAGGATTATAATATCTGGATACAAAAGCAAGTTGCCCTTTGCCATTTCAAAGGTGTACGTACAGACAGTAACCGATTGTGTCTTTGATTATGTAGGCACGATTACTGTCAGTCTTGTCACGATTACTGTCAGTCAGAGGCCAGGTTAAAAACCTCTTGAAGGTAATAAAGGCCCAAGCCTCTAATGGGACAAATATTATGGTACACACAGCAACTGCTCAACATTGATCTCATCAAGCTTTTGTTTCAGCTAGCCCTAGTTGATAGTCATGTTTGCAAGTTCAGTTGTATTGTTTACCACTGCAATAGCTCTATAATGTTGACTAATACTGAAAAGTAGTCTTTAACCCTATCTCTTTTAAACATATTAAATCCATAATTTGTAGTTATCAAAACTTTGCTTACTTGCAACTGTACCCATGTCTTGTATAGAAGTACACAATGCAACAGGGACTGTTCGTTTGTACATGCAAGAGACAGCTGCAAATGAACCATGGCCAAAGTTAGGATAGCTGCTAAATATAAATGCAGTTATAGTGTGTTTTGTTAGGTAGTATTCTTTGTTGTTCCCTTGTCATCTCTTTCCAGCCAAACGAAAAGGGAAGGTAATGGACAGTGATTGTGACATCCTTTGTAAAGGTACTTGATAACCCTTTTTGTTAATATTTGAGTGTGTTCTGTGACATTGTGCAGCTATGTGTGTCTCACCTCATACATACAACTAGCAAAAGTATATACTCCTCAGACTTTCACGAATGCGCAGAGATGTTAGTGATTGCTTCAGCCAGTCTGTCAGAATCAGTGTTTTGGTCAATTTACAACAATTCAGGACTCCGCGCTGGATTCACAGGATATATACTTACTGAACATTGACATGTAGTAGTATTAATGTACCAGGCTACACCCAATTCAGTGCATACATATATATACAAAGAAATTTCCATACATTGAGCAGTGCTTCCAGTGATCTGCCATATTGTGCAGGAAATTTAAGATGGACAGTGCACTCAGTAGTTGGTCCTTTCATTGGCACTTTTTGCTTGTCTCCTGTTGCATCCCTTGTTTATCTGTTAGAAAAACTTCCATAAACACCATTTATTGTGTATGCATAGCTGCCCTGGTGTTCTGTGTATGCTTATTTGTACTTACCCTGCACTATAAGTGTATGCATGTGTGTGTGTGCATGTGTGTGTGTGTGCATGCATGTGTGTGTCAAATCTACCTCTATCATGCACAAACATCACACTGTCAATTAGCCACGACTCATGCTATTGCCTGCCTGCTACATCATGTAGTCACATACACCTAAGACTGACGACTTGCTTCCATTCATTCACTCTCTACTCCTGCATAAAGTTGTGCTCTATGTGTGGTTTAGTTGGTTAATTTAGTTATTATTTGTAGTGCTCATGTTCTCCTCTCTTTAATTCCCTTCCCTTGTTTCACAAGTTATAATGCTGGGGGAGTCTGGTGTGGGTAAGACCAATCTCCTTCTACGTTACACACATAAGATGTTCAATCCAGAAACACCACATACACTTCAATGGGATGATTACAACCAGATTGTTGAAGTGGAATCTAAAAAAGTCAAAGCCTACATATGGGACACAGGTTTGTACATTCATGTGGTTCCATCACCACTCTTTTTGTGCCTCATCTTCGATCAGCTCTTCCTCTCCTCAATGTTAATATGTACTTAAGAGTGGGTATATTATATGGTATTGTTATATATTAAATGTTCAGGAAACACTCCAAAGCATTAGACTGGACATTTAATGTGCAAGTCACTTCCGTGACCGTGGTGCACTATATGAGATTATGATACTAACCCCGTATAGAATATACCCAAGTTTTGTTGACACATTTATGGTAATCATGCATACACTGACATGATGTGGACACCTACACTTCAATCTGCTTCAATTTCTGCAGCTGGTCATGAAAAATACAAGTCCATTGCCCCCTCGTAAGTTGGAAATGTATTGTGCATGTGTGTCATTAGGTGCATGCACATGCTTGTATATCAGGTACGTTTATCTGCATTCAAGCCATGTTACCCTCTCATCACTTATAATTTTCAATTTTTCTGTCATGCATCCCCACACCTTTGGTCCCCACACCCTAATGTCATCCCTCCATTTCCTGCACAGGTACTACAGAGACGTTGATGGCGCTGTACTTGTGTATGACATGACAAACCGTAAAAGCTTTGAGAAGGTGGACATGTGGTTGAAGGAACTGCAAGAACAGGTGGACTCAAAAATTGTCATCATGCTGTTTGGGAACAAGTGTGACCTACCAAGACCCCAACTGTGCCCACAGACAAGGCTAAGGCTTATGCTGAGGAGAACTCCATGATGTTTTATGAAACATCTGCCAAGGATGGTACAAATGTGGAGGAAGCTTTCCATGAATTTCTGACAGGTCAGTAGTGCGGTTGCAGCGCTGTCATGAGCAGATGTGTGCAGACCATGGTAAGCTGTCCAGCCAATCCAAATTTAGCTATACCACTGTTTCCCCTATCCACATGTTGCAGCAATTTTCCCTCTGCAATTTGAATAACAACCACCATTGCATTATTATACTAGACATAGTATATAGACATGCAGCAATGGCTACTACAACTGCCTGGCTGTGTAAGACTGTCAGCAACCCTCATTAGCAGCCTTTAGGTCTCACCATGTTCCTTTGGGAAGGGAATGTGGTGTATCACTACATTCCACCTGGCTATCTTGGCTATCTCAGTAGCCATTGGCTGCATGTTGTCATACTGTCACTCTTACTTGATGCCCAAGATCAGATGTTATTAAACCAGCTGTACTTGCAATAAGGGGAGGATAGCCATAATGCGAAAATGAATTTGAGACAGTCCCTCATCTGACAGAATCTCAGTGTTCCTTGCAAACTTTAATCTTCCACAGACTTGGCGGCTTGTCAGAATTGTGTTAGAAATTATGTATCAAAGTGTAAGTTGTGTCCATGTCATGCTGTGTGTACTACTTCATGCATCCTTCATCCTCTGAACCATTTCTGCACAATTCAGAGTACATTACACTATAAACCTTCCTTCCTTCTTTATTGTTTTTGGATGAGATTTTTATATGCATGCATAGTTTCTGTAGTGCATGGAAGCTGTACCTCCTGTGTTTCAACGGTTTTTCCACCAGGTGGTTTGCCATGCCCTTCAGAGACACACTGCACCATGTACATCTGCCCTTGTTTTTGGAGGAAACATTTTTGTACACACCCTAAAATTATAGTAGTTCTTCCTGTCCATAAATGTGTCATGAAGTGCATGTACGCAGCTACATAGCGGAACACGTGTCTCTTCCTTCTCTCTTATCATTCCTATACACCACTTCCCCTAACTATGCATCCTCTGTTCGCATGACATTGTACTCTCCCTCTTCTGGTCATAGTGATCCATCGCTCGAGCCAGCCGCGGGCACCCTCTATTCGCTTGCGACAAATGAAAATCAATACAATGGCAAGTTCACCATCACCACCAAGTAGCCCTGTGCCAGGGAGGAGCAGACGCAATCACTGCCCCTGCAAGTAGACATAGCAGCATATCTTACTGTATTGAGGAGAAGCTTACTTCACTTGAGAAGTGTATGCCTATGAGTCCTGCATCTGTAAGCTTGCACACATGTACATATATCACTAACAAAACCTTTATTTTATGTGACAGTGACATTTTGTATAAAAACAAAATATTTAATGTTTTTGTCATGAATTTGCATTAAATCGTTTTTATGTACTCCAATGCCTTGCTTAATGTGAGTGAGACCAATGTGTACCTATCTGTGGGTTAATGAATCCAGTAGTGTACATGCAGGCATGCATGCACGGTGCTTCCACATAATTTCAAAGTGTGCATGTGGGCATGTGGGCAGCCAGTGACAATAAGTGTGTGGCTGCTGAATAACCAGAATTATAGGGTGCTGGTGTTTATTAACAGCAGGAAGGTAGCCCAGGTATGATGGCAAATACTTTAGGTCGATGCACTAGTCGCTGAGCACTGCACACTCCCTCCTTGTTCCATAAATAGATGTAAGTATAAAGCTTATGTCATTTTAACAATATATAATAATTAGATGGTGCATGTCATTGCGTCTCTCCACAATGACATGCACCACCATCCATCCACCATCCCTGCATCTATGCATGCATGTTTTTCTGGAAAACCTTTCATATGGTAGCATGATATAATTACATAATTATTATAATCATTATAGAGCTTAGCTATGCTGGCTTGCTGGCTATAGCTACACAATGTAGATCATTCCTCTGGGTCCAAGGAAACTAAAGCTGTATAATCTGTAGACGTTCTGGTGCAGCTCTCGTCTTACTCCTTGCTAGCCCCTGCTTTCTCGCTGATGCACAGTAGAACTAAGGGCTGGGTATATTATTATGGCCATACTAGCGTGTTTCTGAAACCGCATCCGCTTTTATATAGATTTCAACAAAATGGCGTCGAAGAGCGACCTTAACATTGTTATAAATTTCTACAGAGAAGCATCGCATTATACCTTGTCGCATTGTTCTTCTTCCACCATCTCCCAACCCGCTGTCTCTGACCCCATGAGCAAGTGGAACAAAGATGCCCTGATCTCTTTGGAACGAGACCTTAAGATCAATGTCAACCCCGACAAATTGATAGACCTTTTGGAGCGGCCAGCCGGTGGGTTCATGACTGAGAGTGAGAGGATGTCCGTTTGTGAAGAGCCAAGACGAAGTCACAAGGTGGGGCGCATTATTGCCGTCTTGCGGGGTAAAGGTGATCGCGAGTTTGACATCTTCCTCAAAATGCTGAGGAACAGTGGTAATGAGGCATGGGCGGGACGGCTGGAGGAGGAAGCCAGGCGGTTCAGGAGAGGAACGAACGAAGGTAAGTATTACAAGGCATTGAGTGAAGCTAGGAGCAGGGCAGCGGATATGGCCTAATGGGAGGTTTGCCATGGTTACCCACTGTTTTTGTCAAAGCAAGAACAGTCTTATTTATACACACTGTCCGTTGGAGTTTCATGGCATAGCTAGCTATATCATTGTAGACCAAGGCAAAGAGCTATAGTGTAGCTCATATTACTGTAACTTCTCTGCTCTGCAGTGATAAGCATGCGAATACAACAGAGAGCTCCTCATCTGCAGCTATACCTGTTCACATTTTCCATGCAATGCTGAACACTGCATGCACTGCATAGATTAATTCCTTTTGCTCTTGAGCTTTTATGCAAATAGTTTTATAGTATTAGAGTGCATTTGATTGCTTCCAGAGATTAAGTATATATCATCTCCAGCTATTCTTAACGGTTGACAATAATTTATTTATATTATTGTTCTATTGTATCCCCACCTCCTCCTCACACAGCCAAGTATACAAGGAAGCAAAAGATTGACAGACAATACGACTATCTCTGCAAAGGTATAGATAATAAAAGGCTTCTGTTTTGTTGCCACTGGATATCTGTTTGAAGAAATTGCATGGCTCACATAGTTTAGTTGAGATGGATATGTTAACTTTGTTTGCATGTGAGGCCTTCAACCTTGGAAGATAGATCAATCGAGCAATTATGTATGTTTAGTCAGTAGTGTCCATCCTCCTTCCTTCCCTCCCTCTTTCTTCCCCTTCCATCCCTCTTCCCTCCCCTTCCCTCTCTCTTTCCTCCCCTTGCCTCCTGCTCCCCTCCTTTTCCCTCCCTCTCCCCTCCACTTCCCTCCATCTCTCCTCCCCTTGCCTTCCTCTCCTCTCCCATGCCCTTCCCTCTCCCCTCCACTTCTTTCCCTCTATCTCCTCCCACTCCTTTCCTTTCTTCTCCCTCCCTTTTCTTATAGTTCTGTTGCTTGGTGACTCTGGTGTAGGTAAGTCTAATCTCTTATTACGCTTCACACGTAACGAGTTCAAGCTGGACTTAAGCAGTACCCTTGGAGTGGATTTTGACACCAGAATCATTGAAGTGAACTCCAAAGTAGTCAAGGCCTACATATGGGACACAGGTTAGTAATTCATTCCATGCACGTCTCCTTTCCATACAATCTGCCTCTTCAAATTTTCCTCTATACTGCTTCTCCCTCAACCCTACACTCTCCTTCTTGGTTACTTTTCTCCTCCCACTGTTGTCATTTCGAGTGTAATGACACATTATTATTTTGTCGCTCTCCTGTTCTGATTTACTTTTGCCATGTTTGGATGCAAGTGGTTAGGAATTTTATAATAATGAAATTTAATGTTAATGTTTAAGAATTACTCATTCAGTTTTGCACAGATGGTCACAAAACATGGTAGGAATACGGAGAGACATAGTAAGAGTAACATGGCTGAGCCAAATTCTGGGAAAGTCCCCTGAGCTCTTATGTTGCCATATCTAAGAGATAGGAAAAAGATCATGTGTTTCATTGTTCACCAACTTCACCTTCAATTTTCTATCAATCTTCACCAAACTTGGTAGAGTATATCATAGCAATCTGATGAGTGACTTAAGTTGGCTAGCAGCTTTGCTGCTGGACTCCTTTAGACAAAATGCATTAACATAAGAAAATCTTGTGTATGCACATTGAGTTTTTCGGCATGAGTGTACAGAATGCAATTTTGATTGGTAAATGCTCAGATTGTTAACAACTATGTATGTAATATATAATAGCAACTCAATGTAGTATAGATTATAGACATAGTAAATTATAATTACAGACCACAGTGGGTTCTTTTGTCTACATGCTTCACTGTTTGTTCATGTGTTGATATTATAGTATTCATGTCCACACATGTGATGTGTGTATGTATGTCTTGCGTTTGCAGCTGGCCAAGAGAGATTTAGTGCAATACCCAGAGGGTGAGTTTATACGGAGGAGGTATCAATACACAGTGTCACTGAAGTGTACTAGTTAACTTTATATACCCATAAATGGACCCACCACTCCTTCAGCCCCTCATGCATGCTAGCATGCACACTCTTCCCCACACCCTACACTCATCTCCACACCATTCTCTCGTCCTCCTCAATTCTCTCTGCCCCACAATGTTATAGCTATTTTGTACACACCCTTCTTCCCACACCCTCTTCACCCCTCTCTAAATGCACCACAGGTACTATAGAGAAGCTGATGGTGCTTTACTTGTGTACGACATATCAAATCGCCCCACCTATGAGAATGTAGAGAGGTGGTTGAGGGAGCTGGGACTCCATGCAAACTCAAACATTGTCATCATGCTGGTTGGGAACAAGTGTGACCTGAAACACATACGACAGGTACCCAAAGACGAGGCAAAGGCCTATGCTGAGAAGAACTCCTTCTTGTTCTGTGAAACATCTGCCTTAGATTCTACCAATGTGGAGGCAGCATTTCACAGCTTTGTTACAGGTCAGTGATGCAGATGGTGCAACCATATACAATGTATATATACTTGCAGCTAATAGTAGACTTGTGCCCTGCCATTCTTTGTAATGTTTCTGCTAAATGCCATGTGCAAAGTAGCCAGAATAGACCTTCCATTATATGTACATGTGCTGTCACTGAGATTGTCACACTGCTATAACTCCAATCACTGTGCTCAATGCCTCAGCTGCAGCCTGCAGCGGCTGTGTATATATACTTTTGGACATGCACTAGTGCTGACTCATGACTCTAGTTGTACTTGTCTGTGTATTTTGTCACATTTGGTTCATCGATATCACTGCTCATGCATTCCATCCAACCTGCTCTTTACCTTCCATCCTCCTCTTACTATTTCCTCTTTCACATTCTTTGATCCTGTAAACCTTCCCTCCTCCTTCCTCCCATTAGAAATATGCCAGCAGGGAAATCCTCTTCCCGGCCCCTCCACTAGATCTGACCAACAACTGGAGAATAGCACCATAGTTGTCCATCGCCAGCCACTACTACCAGAGCAACAGGGGAATAACTCCTGCAATTGCTAGAATGGCATATTATTTATAGAACGGTATGCATGCAATTTATACATTTATCAAGATAAGACCTTTTCACATTTACATTTTCACTTATACTCTGTTATAATACATACACGTATTTCACAGTACAGGTTGCCGAACCAATAACTATAGACCACCTATTGTACATCATGCAACCTTGCATTGCTTGGCTTTAGAGTGTTGGCTATAAATACTGCTCAGGAACATAATCGTGCATTTCAAGTTACAACATATGAGGGTAATGTAATCATATGTAGATAATTGTTCCAGAATGCGTTGGGATGACCTGTGGGTCAGCACTGTACATGCATGGACATGGTGTGAATTGTGTAGAAGATTGGGAGATATAACATGTCTGGTGGAACTGCATGCTCAGGCTGCCTATATAAGCCATATAGCCTAACCAGATTTTTAGGTCTGGCTGTTATTTTCTTTATAGCTAATGTACTTCCTGGCCTGTGCCTGTGACAGTTACATGCAGAGACAGCTTCCTCTTAGCTTATTCTGACTTGGCCTGACCACGTTTAAAGTGCTTCCTTCGGGCCCGTATGATTGTGACAATTGTAAATGCTAATATATTTAGTGGCCTCGTTCTATACAAAATGCATCAAAACCTGTAATGTAAATGGCACCTAGGAGAGCATATTTGGTATGCAGCATAAATTATAACAATTATATTGATTGATTATACTTACAATATCCCTGTTAATGCACAGTCATGAAACTTGGTGGACACGGCCAGATGATCCCTCTGACTAGCGATTTTGCCTTAGTTATAGATAGTGGCAGAAAGACAGAGATAATTATGTACTTGGAATATGCATGGCACCATTGAGGTGGCATAAAATCACCTATGCAGTAGTAGAATCAATTTGCTCAGCTGCAGTTGATTCACAACCTGCGTGAAGCTGCTTACAATACTATAATATATAGTCTGAGACTGTTTGCTATATAAGCCAATACCGTACAGTAGTGTGGCTGACATGACTTTGTCCACCACAGAGATGAATGGCACCACCCAGGAATTAAAGAAAGGAAACAAGACAAAGTGGCAGTGATCCTTATATTATCTCATGCCTTCTTGCATAGCGCATGCATGCATGCAGAGTGATTTGTTTTTCTAAAATTGCCTTTGAAGGAAATTTGAATTCAGCATTTATGGCAGTCAAATCATCTCTGAGTTTTGATTGAGTGTGAATAGAAGCATGCTTGCTACATGTAAATATGGTGACATTGTGCATCAAAATAGCAATGTAGCTATCACAATCATGCAGTTATCTCTGATAAACCTGTCAGGTGCATACGATTTTGTTTCTTTGCCTGTCTCAGGCTTTCCCTTAGCTTCCAATTACGTAGAGAAGTTGACGCTGCTCTAGAAATTTCTTCCCATGCAGGTACTCCTCTGACTGATTATTATAACAATTGGACAGCACAACAGTAGTCCATCCACTGGCCAGAGCCAGTCATAGAGGAGAGCCCATGCAGAAGAAAGACACATGCAACTGTTACATTTAATATGTGTGTCTGAAAGGCAAGTAGGAGAACTAGCTAACCACACACGTTGAAGAATGACTGCTATATATTGTTCCTTCTCCCACATTCTTAATCATGTGCAGTTTTCTAATTTACCTTCAGCTATATAGCTAGCTAGCTATTTGCATGACTACAATAATCTAATGGTGTGTGCACAAGTAACTAGCTATATATAGTTACAACTGGCTATAGCTAGTGTATGTATGCATTCACATGCATCTCTGCAACAGTTACTGCGATCATGGATATACCGTGTAGCAGTGCTTCATTTGGTTTAGCTTTAGACTTGCTTAAATTTACTGTTACAGCATTACTTGTACAAAATTCACCGCAAAAATTTAATTCGGCAATGTCCCGTGCTTACAGGAAATTGTGCAACCTTTGCAACAAATGAAGTGGTTTCAGTCACGTGCACCCACACAAAAGGATACACTAGCGCTAGTACGTCACCTGTTTGGAGAGATTTCATTGGTGAACGTGATCAACCGCTTTTCGGTTGCATTGCAAAGATTCCACGATCTCCTGTACACACACGCATGCGCACAACTTGTGATCGATCAGTGGAAATGGCGTCTAATGGTGAGATTTGAGTGTATAGTACGAGCCATTTCGTCTCTAACGCGGCATCTAAATAAATGTGCGTGTGGATGAATCTATGTGTAGTTCATTAGGCTCACGATGCCATAATTATTGAGACAGACCATAGATATTCTACACTACGCACCCGTAGTGTAGAATATCTAGGGACAGATCGACTCACGTATACAATAGCACACAGTTTACTGTAAGCGCCACATGTGCACTATGTAGCTAGCTAGATATAGCCTGCAGCTGGTCCATTCAGGCCGAAACATTTTCCCCGACCCGTTTAACGTAGGCCTGGATGCGCGAGACTATGCTTTAGGTATACTAAACAGTTCTTACAACGTGTATAGTTAGCTAGCCTGTGTATTTATTTAGATTTAATCTATGTCCTTAATAGGGTGAGAGATCTGTGTGCTATACTGGTATGTCACCTATATGTGTGTGAGTATCCTACCCATGCACCCAGAAGCATTGTTTGAGGACTCAACACAATTTCATCTATCCACTCCCTCCCGCCCTGCAGTCTCTGTACCCATGAGCAAGTGCAAGAAAGATGCCCTTATCGCTTTGGAACGAGATCTTAAGAAGTACCTCAGCCTTGAAGAGCTGATAGACCTATTAGAGAAGCCGGCTGGTGGGTTCATGACAGAGGCTGAAAGGATGTCGGTGTGCGATCAGCCAAACCAAAGAAAGAAGGTGGGGCGCATTATCACTATCTTGCGGAAAAAGGGGGACCAGGATTTTGACATCTTCATCAAATTATTGAGGGAAAGTGGCAATGAGGTGTGGGCAGAGCAGCTTGAGAAGAAGTCAAAGAGTGGTGGGTGGGGTTAAGTGGATAATGGCACTTTTTGTGGGATGAGGGAGGAAAATGTTCATTGCAGAAGAAATCAGAGCTTGTACACTTTATCTGATAGCTTCTTACAAATGCACTAGAGAAGCACCTTGTGTTGCATGGCAAGTGAGAGAGTGCATCCTTCACTACCGGCCACTTCACACAAGACAAGTTGGCATATGTGATGGAGTATACCTGTGTATAAATAACACATGAGGCTGAATCACAGGGCCCAGTAGACATACAATGTAGTACATACCGATGGTCCACTGGGATCTGGCTTATCCTGCACTTCTCCAGGAAATCGGGCGTGAATGAGGGCCTTCAATTCAGGAGGGTATATGTATGTGGGCTTCTCTCCTTCAAAATATCCCTGACCAACTTTACCACCAAACTGCACCCAAAATAAGCATGTAAAATGCATTATGCATTTTGATTTAGCCGAATTAAATTTGTATCAAGCTTAAATATAGCTCAAATCACCCATAGAATGCCATATAGTCGTTTGTACAGCGTTGCCCGCCCCTTTCTTCCTGTTTCACCCGGATAAGCCCTTGTAAGAAGGCGTAGCAAGGCTTCAGGACAGTCATTCAATCTGAAACCTATGCATGAGAGCTGTTTTATGAAGTGAATTAAGACTGCAGGGACAGAAGTCTTACCCGCTCTCAGTAAACTTCGCACAAAAGGCAGCCACAGCCATCTCCATTGCCGTATCACCCATCGCGCTGCTTTTACATGTGCACTGCTCACTCCGCGACACTTTCCCTTATCATAACACTGTGGTCGCGACGCCTATTATTGTGAGCGCGATATATTAATTACCAGCCAAATTCTTTACTTTATAACTGGAATAATATCAAACATTTTTAGATAATAACTACACAGTTCAACAGAGGTCTTACAACTATATACCTAGACAGAAAATGGAATCCAAAAAACAGGTCGTTTGATCCCCCTCCTACCACCTTAAGGGTATACTATTACGTGAGGGGGAGTTCACATGTGGAGCATGTCCACTCCGTTTACACAATGCAAGCATTGTGGTATTCCTGCCTTGAGGTGTGAAATTCCTGTGTTTCCACAGCAATGCTTGCGCTGCATGGGATGTGCACATGATTCGAGAGGCAGTAGTCGAATGTCATATCTGGTGATGGCAAGAAACAAGAAGGGGACAACAAAGAGTTCTGGTAAGACCATAAGAGGGAAACGAGGTGATATCTTCGCTGTTCTCAAACTGCAAAAGGATCAACGTTTCATTGTTTTTTATGAATGAATCCCGCACTTTGAACATGGCGAACGTTGAATGACGTGATATGCTTGAATCCGTTTTGTATTCCATATATGGCATGTCATGAGATTGTCTTGTGACTGAAGCTTTAGAGATGGTAGAAATGATGTTTGCAGTAAATCGCCTTCCCAACGATGCAGAACGCCAGCCTTTTGCACAATGAGACCAGATTTTTTCATTCAAGGATGCTTTACAACTTCTCTATGTGACCACTTTTGGTACGAGGTTCCTTGAGAGTTATTTTGCTATGTAACTCTGCAATGGATTGGTTTATCAAAAGCTGACGCATGGAAAAGTTCAATGATGCGATTGTGCATGGTTCTGTGTTATTTGATTCACTTTAAGCCTCGCCCCCAAAGTCGATTTGGTGGTTTTCTGCGTTCTCAAATGTACACTTTTCGGCGGTGATTTCCATCAAGGAAGCCATCACTGAAATACTTGTTACACAGGATTGAAGTACAAGAATGCAGCTTCAATTACATGCACAGCTTGCCTTGGGTAGATCCTATCTGCAGGAGAAAGAGCAGAGAATACGAAGATCAAAATTCGGCCCACATTGTTTACATAGGACATGTCCACATGCGTTGCAAAGGCAAAGTGTTTGAAGGAAAATCACTAGTATAATTACATATATACTAGCGAGCATTCATTATTCAGATTTTTATAAACTCGTGATTTTCACTAGAATCTACACTTGTTAAAATTTCTCAAATAACATAATTTAGTCAATTAATTAATTCAAAATATCCAACTATACAGTTTAAATGTGCTATTACTATGGCCCCTTCCCTCCAGGAGGATTAGTAAGGTCAAGTCTAGTATATGGACACATCCGTACAGAATGTAAGAACAGTTTAATGCCACTCAAGAGATGTCTGCAGACACATTAGATCCAAACTGTTCTGTACTCCAATCCAGAATGTCTCTCCTATCTCCTCTTGACAGTGTCCACAATGTCCACAACTGATGACGATGCGGGAGCCAATAGAAGAACTTTCTTGTTGCACCCCTTAGCTATCTACCCTTAATCCTACTTTATAGGGACGCCATTCGAATCATCATTTAGATGCATGTTACCATGGCAATGGTATCTATTAATTGTTACCACCACCACCGCATGCGGCAGTTAGTGGTGGTGGTGGGGTACTTGCAAGAAGGCTTGCCTCCAGCGGGCTTTCTTGCAAGTGGCCTTCTTCCATGTGCTCAATCGCATGTGTATGGGCACGCCCTATATACTGCCTTGTGCCCACTGTATGTGAGTGTGGCAGCTAGTGGTAGAGTCTGTGATTGCCTCCTGCTGAGTGAGCAGCCTCAGCCACAACTTGCACTTTCCTATGAAGTTTCTTGAGCATTTGCAGGATTTCATATTAAACTAATATAACACCCACTATCAGTATAAATGTGCCATTGCAATGATATGGGGCTATGGCATTTTATATTTACAATTTGGCAGTACCTTGCACATTAAACAAAGGGACCTCGGGCAAAATGCCCCCATGTCCCCATCTCTTGGCAGCCCTACAGAGGCATAATCAGAGCACCAGCGTATCAGAGCATACTGTGCTGTTCAAGCCAGTTGACAATATACTGTGAAGACAATCTCACCAGAAATGCTGCCGGACACAGCGCCAGAAATGAACTGCTCTGACTTAAGCTGCACAGCCAAGACAATGAAAGTTGAAGACTATATAGTACACTCCATGTTCTGCAGCCATTTGCAGCCATGAATACATGTACATATTTGAACCCTTGCCTACAATGTGATTGTGCTGCAACTAGTTTTGTGTGGTGTACAAGTCAAGTCAGTATACTAGACTTGACCCTCCTTGTAGGGTGGGGTCATGTGACACATATGTGTAAGTTAAAGAGAGAAACTTTAATGTGTGTGTGTGTGGGTGTGGGTGGGTGTGGGTGTGGGTGTGGGTGGGTGGGTGCATAACAGCCTATATTATGCTTTTCAGCCAATTTCAGTGCAAACAGAACCACACTGTGGTCTATGTTAGATAGTAGACAGCATTTACAGTCAGGGCAATGGGTTATTCTATACTATGGTTTCTGATGAATGTATATTTAAAAAGTGCCAAATCAGTGCCAAATTGTAGTCCTTAATTTTCTCTTCTCATCCACATTTGCAGATGAGGAAGAGAAGGAGGTATACCTGTGTGAAGGTATGCAATATTGTACTGTCTCTGCTGCCTTTGAGTGCTTAGAAACTTGCAAGGTTGTTAGTGTCAGTTGTGTATACAGTTCAGTGTAATCTGTGATCCTCCCCTTCCCCTCCATTTCTCTAGTCTTACTGCTTGGTGACTTTGGTGTGGGTAAATCCAATCTCATTTCACGCCTCACACGCAATGAGTTCAATTCGGATTCAGCGCCAACTGTTGCAGTGGATTTTGATACCCAATTTATTGAGGTGGATTCCAAAAGAATCAAGGTCCATTTATGGGACACAGGTTTGTGTGTCAACTAATGTGATACAAATATGCATGCGTAATACTGCCACTATTCAGCAGTGATGTGCAGGAGCATGCTTTCTTGTTGTGAAATGCTCTGAACACAGTGCAAAGTAGTTGAATGAACACTTTCTACTTATATGGTTCATGCAAATGTTGCTGCAATCCTTTCACTGTCTGAAGTGTGTCAGTCTCTGTTCATTTTGCATCTGTAGCTGGTCAAGAAAGATATCGACCAATTACCAGAGCGTAGGTTGCACATGCGACACATGTCTAGTTTTAAGTTTGTTTACATTAGGTAATATGACACATGGTGTGAATTCCTGTATTACCACGACTATGCAAGTGATGGCATGTGACATGCATGTGATCTGAAAGGAGCTTGAAACATCATCTTAACACATGTTATCTGGCAGCTAGATACATGGTTCAATAGATGCTCATAGCTGCATTGGTCAATCAATCCAAAGTGTCGAGCTATTCTGCAGCTTATAGAACACAAGGTGGAAGCAGGATGTTTCAAGCTGGTGGTCTTGGTCAACTGCTTACAGTGTGAGTAAGCAGTTGACAAAGACCACATTTTCTCAATGGTACATTTCTACACAATAGTGGACTACTGTGCACCATTTTAGAACTGCAGATGTTGGTATCTTCAGGCCTTCATTGTGGCTCGAGGCCAACCTCAACCCAGGTATGCAGATAGTGCATTCTTGTCTTAACTCACTCCAGAAGAACGTTCTGCTGAAAACAGTCTCAGTTCACTGCAAGCTCTTGTTAACGCATCGTTTTGCTGGTACTCAGAATGAGTCCACATAGGCTAACATTAAATGTAACCCCTACTTTCCCACACTTTCTCTCCAACTGACTATCTGTCTTTCCCATGCCTCTTATTCTCCCACACTCTCCTGCCCTCCCCAATCTCCACACCACTCCCTCTTACATCCCCACTCAGGTACTACAGAAAAGCTGATGCAGTAATGTTGGTGTATGACATCACACGTCATGATACCTTCGATCGCCTGAATGGATGGTTGATGGAGTTGCTATCTTATGCA
This sequence comes from Ianthella basta, assembly GCA_964019415.1. Taxonomy (NCBI): domain Eukaryota; kingdom Metazoa; phylum Porifera; class Demospongiae; order Verongiida; family Ianthellidae; genus Ianthella; species Ianthella basta. The sequence continues at coordinate 6,996,374 of OZ025878.1, forward strand.
ACACCAGACATCAGCATTATGCTGGTTGGGAACAAGAGTGACCTGCCATCTCCCCGGGCTGTGTCTACTGATGAGGCAAAGGCTTATGCAGAAAAGAAGTCCATGTTGTTTTATGAAGCATCTACCAAGGATGGTACTAATGTGGAGGCTGCATTCTGTGACCTTGTCACCGGTCAGTGCATGGTGATGTATGCAGGGCACTAGCAGGCTAGCATTCTAGCTAGTCCAGCTTTGGCTCAATCACTTAAACAGCTCAACAACCTTTATACTAATTCTTCATAAATAGGTTGACACTGGGAACAACAGAAATTCTGCTAAAATCAAACTAAATCTGTTGAGTTATATATGTATTCTTACAATGCCTTAGCTGAAACAAGTAGAGTATCCCCTAACTGCCAATTCCTAGCAATGGTAGCTATTGTAGTATTCTATCATATATTTGTGCTATACCAGCAAAAATAGCCACTGCCGAATCCAGCGCTTGGTAAATAATGACACTTTTTGTGTGCAGTCCCACTTGGAAAGTGTCCCTGGAAATGGGGGCGACACAAGAGGCAAGGGTAGGGGGTGATACTATGTTAACATATGTATGGATTGCCAGGGGGGTGAGATTATGGCAAGAGGAGTTAAGTGCCCTCCCCCCCCCCCCTCCCCCCAAATGCACCCCTGCCTGTGCACCAATACTGAGCCACATGCACTAGTATAGTTCTTCCTATGCATACATGTGTCAAGAAGTGCGCACAGCTGGCTCAACACTTACCATTCCCCTCTCTTTCCTTCACATCCATACCACTTCCCCTACCTATCCTCTGTTCTCATATGCCCTCCCTCCTCCCTCTTGTAGACATCTATCTATCACAGACACTCATCTCTATTCCCTCCTCTACGCAACAAAAGGATCACAGCACAGATGCAGGTCAGCCACCAGCATTTTAGCCTTTTCTGTCTTGATCGCACACAAATTCACCACGAAAGCTTAATGGAACAGTGGGATTGATAGTACGCAGTGTACCTTTCAGTTTAAAAGCATTGTTAATGCCTTACATTTCATACGATTTTAGCATAAACATGTTTCAGTTAACTACTTGTAGTGGCCTCTTGAAGTTTTCCTGGCATAATGACTAGCATGTGAAGATAGCCCAGCCATCGCACAACATTGTACTGGTGTGACTGCTCTGCTGCTACATATTTCCCTACCACCCACTTTAAGTCAACATATTGTATGTCACATACACCATGGTCTGCGCAGTACAAATTCCAGGTGAGCTCAAATACTGCCACAGCAGTCCAGAATGCCTATAGAATTGACCCAAGTGAGCAATAGCCAGCATTACAAGGGCAACGCTGCAATGAAGAGCCCGTTTATATATACCAGCATATAGCAAGTAATTGCTATTATCATTTACCGTACGTAAATCATACAACTTCTTGTGAGCTCAGATAATGCCGTAGCACTTCAGAATGCAGACTACTGCTTCTTTGGGATGATTTCGCAGGCATTCTGAACTGTTGTGGCATTATTGGAGCTCACCGGGAAGCTCTACTGCGCAGTCTAAGGCATATATGTGCAGCAGTATAGCTTATTTGCTCTAAACGTGGGTGGTAGGAAAAAGGCAGCAGAACAGTCACACTAGTATGATGTTGTTCGATGGCTGGGCTATCTTCACATGTTAGTCATTAATCCAGGAAAACTTCAGGAAGTGCCATACAAGCAGTTAAATGAAAATTTAGTTGTGCCCTACTGTGACGAACGAAAGCCACTGAAACAATTCTAAAGTCAGAATCACCTTTCTTACTACCAAGCACACTGTTCTGTGACGTGTCTCTGGTGACTTAGACTACAACCAAGGAGAAATTGGCTGTACACATAGTAACCTCCATGCGAGGAAAATCTCACCGCCGTGTGGTAGGTTTCTGAACCAAAACTAATTTGGCACATTTTATATTGCTGAAACAGCTGTGATATTTGCATCATGTGATTGGAGGCTGTTAAGGCCCATTGAGGAATGGAGGAATGCTACAAACTTTTCACAGCATACCTAGCAGTCATTTGGCCATCATTTGAGATTCTCACTGTCTCTCCTGGTCGTTCTTACGCCGCGCAATCAAGTACGAACTTTATGTGAAGGTATGCACCATTTTTGCTGCATGACCAGAAAGACGATTTTACCACGTAGTGACAAGAACAAATGTAGTCGGCTATTGAACAAATAGGCCAACAGCTAGAGTGACTCCTACATCCTTTCCTGGGTTCTATAAGTGCCAGCAAGTAAAATACAAGCATCCACTTACCATTCTCGTTTCCCTCAGCTGCATGCATTTGCGAAGAATCTAGAGCTGGGCCACGAATATCCCATGCACAGCCTTTTAAAGGAACGGCACCATGGACTACTAAACCTGATGTCAACATTTTGTGCGAAAGAAGCCAGAAAAGCCACCGTATGGTGCTGGTACGTAGCCGCCATTTTTTAAGTTGGGCTCCCAGTACAAGCACGCGAAGCTCAGCTGCATGCACTTGCGAAGAATCTAGAGCTGGGCCACGAATATCCCATGCACAGCCTTTTAAAGGAACGGCACCATGGACTACAACACCTGATGTCAACATTTTGCGCGAAAGAAGCCAGAAAAGCCACCGTATGGTGCTGGTACGTAGCCGCCATTTTTTAAGTTGGGCTCCCAGTACAAGCGCGCGAAGCTTGATATTGGGTCCTAATGGGTTAAGGGTACTAGCAGAGGTAAAGTTATTGAAGGAAAATCACTAGTATAATTACATACTTGCGAGCATTCATTGTGCAAATTTCATGATCTTCACTAAAATCTATACTTGTTAAAATTATTCAAATACCATAATTCAGTCAATTAATTAATTCAAATTATCCAACTATGTAGTTCAGATTTATTATGTACAATTACTATGGCCCTCTCCCATTCTGTGGGATTGGTGAAGTCAAGTATAATACATGGATGCATCCATATGGATTGTAATAAGTATTATAATCTGTGGAATGCATGTCTGCATAACTTTCTGACTGTAAGCAAATCGTATGTGCACTGTGCAATGGAAGCCCTTGTCGTTCGCGGCCGATTGGTTTGCAGCTTTGTCACCCCTATGCCTCACTTCCGCCTCTGCCAAGGCTGTCTAGAGTGTTTGGGTACAGAGCATATCAATACTTTTGGGAGCCCCTTGCAATACATGAATATTGCCTCTCACATTGGAGGCCCTGGGCATGTCCCTATGTCCCCATCTCTTGGCAGCCCTAGAGAGGCATAATCTGAGTACCAGCGTATCAGAGCATACTGTGCTGTTCAAGCCAGTTGACAGTATATATACTGCATGTGAAGACAATCCTACCAGAAATGCTGCCGGGCACAGCCAGAAATTAAACTGCTCTGACTTAAGCTGCATAGCCAAGACAATGAAAGTCTTTATAGTTGAAGCCTATATAGTACACTCCGTGTTCTGCAGCCATTTGCAGCCATGAATACTGCAAATACATGTACATACTTGAACCCTTGCCTGCAATGTGATTGTGCTGCAACTAGTTTTGTGTGGTGTACAAGTCAAGTCAGTATACTAGACTTGACCCTCCTTGTAGGGTGGGGTCATGTGACACATATCTGTGTAAGTTAAAGAGAGAAACTTAGTGTGTGTGTGTGTGTGTGTGTGTGTGTGTGTGTGTGTGTGTGTGTGCGTGCGTGTGTGCGTGCGTGCGTGCGTGTGTGTGCGTATGGGTGCATAACAGCCTATATTATGCTCTTCAGCCAATTTCAGTGCAAACCGAACCACACTGTGGTCTATGTTAGACAGTAGACAGCATTCACAGTAAGGGCAATGGGTTATTTCACAGCACTATACTATGGTTTCTGATAAATGTATACTTATAAAGTGCCAAATCAGTGCCAAATTGTAGTCCTTAATTTTCTCTCCTCATTCACTTTTGCAGATGAGGAGAAGGAGTTATACCTATGTGAAGGTATGCAATATTGTACTGTCTCTGCTGCCTTTGAGTGCTTAGAAACTTGCAAGGTTGTTAGTGTCAGTTGTGTACAGTTCAGTGTAATCTGTGATCCTCCCCTTTCCCTCCCTTTCTCTAGTCTTACTGCTTGGTGACTATAGTGTGGGTAAATCCAATCTCATTTCACGCCTCACACGCAATGAGTTCAATTCGGAATCAGTGACAACTGTTGCAGTGGATTTTGATACCCGATTTATTGAGGTGGATTCCAAAAGAATCAAGGTCCATTTATGGGACACAGGTTTGTGTGTCAACTAATGTGATGCAAATATGTATGTGTAATACTGCCACTATTCAGCAGTGGTGTGCGGGAGCATGCTTTCTTGTTGTGAAATGCTCTGAACACAGTGCAAAGTAGTTGAATGAACACTTTCTACTTATATGGTTCATGCAAATGTTGCTGCAATTCTTTCACTGTCTGAAGTGTGTCAGTCTCTGTTCATTTTGCTTCTGCAGCTGGGCAGGAAAGATATCGAGCCATTACCAGAGCGTAGGTTGCACATGCGACACGTGTCTAGTTTTAAGTTTGTTTACATTAGGTAATATGACACATGGTGTGAATTCCTGTATTACCATGACTATGCAAGTGATGGCATGTGACATGCATGTGATCTGAAAAGAGCTTGAAACATCATCTTAACGCATGTTATCTGGCAGCTAGATACGCAATTCAATAGATGCTCATAGCTGCATTGGTCAATCAATCCAAAGTGTCAAGCTATTCTGCAGCTTATAGAACACAAGGTGGAAGCAGGACATTTCAAGCTGGTGGTCTTGGTCAACTGCTTACAGTGTGAGTAAGCAGTTGACAAAGACCACATCTTCCCAATGGTACAATGGTTCTACACAATAGTGGACTACTGTGCACCATTTTAGAACTGCAGATAATGGTATCCTCAGGCCTTCATTGTGGCTCAAGGCCAACCTCAACCCAGGTACACTGATCTAGACAGTGCATTCTTGTCTTAACTCACTCCAGAAATGTTCTGCTGAAAACAGTCTGAGTTCACTGCAAGCTCTTGTTAACGCATCGTTTTGCTGGTACTCAGAATGAGTCCACATAGGCTAACACTAAATGTAACCCCTACTTTCCCACACTTTCTCTCCAACTGACTATCTGTCTTTCCCATGCCTCTTATTCTCCCACACTCTCCTGCCCTCCCCAATCTCCACACCACTCCCTCTTACATCCCCACTCAGGTACTACAGAAAAGCTGATGCAGTAATGTTGGTGTATGACATCACACGTCATGATACCTTCGATCGCCTGAATGGATGGTTGATGGAGTTGCTATCTTATGCAACACCAGACATCAGCATTATGCTGGTTGGGAACAAGAGTGACCTGCCATCTCCCCGGGCTGTGTCTACTGATGAGGCAAAGGCTTATGCAGAAAAGAAGTCCATGTTGTTTTATGAAGCATCTGCCAAGGATGGTACTAATGTGGACTCAGCATTCTGTTACCTTGTCACCGGTCAGTGCATGGTGATGTATGCAGGGCACTAGCAGGCTAGCATTCTAGCTAGTCCAGCTTTGGCTCAATCACTTAAACAGCTCAACAACCTTTATACTAATTCTTCATTAATAGGTTGACACTGGGAACAACAGAAATTCTGCTAAAATCAAACTAAATCTGTTGAGTTATATATGTATTCTTACAATGCCTTAGCTGTAACAAGTAGAGTATCCCCTAACTGCCAATTCCTAGCAATGGCAGCTATTGTAGTATTCTATCATATATTTGTGCTATACCAGCAAAAAATAGCCACTGCCGAATCCAGCGCTTGGTAAATAATGACACTTTTTGTGTGCAGTCCCACTTGGAAAGTGTCCCTGGAAATGGGGGCGACACAAGAGGCAAGGGTAGGGGGTGATACTATGTTAACATATGTATGGATTGCCAGGGGGGTGAGATTATGGCAAGAGGAGTTAAGTGCCCCCCCCCCCCTCCCTCCAAATGCACCCCTGCCTGTGCACCAATACTGAGCTACATGCACTAGTATAGTTCTTCCTATACATACATGTGTCAAGAAGTGCGCACAGCTGGCTCAACACTTACCATTCCCCTCTCTTTCCTTCACATCCATACCACTTCCCCTACCTATCCTCTGTTCTCATATGCCCTCCCTCCTCCCTCTTGTAGACATCTATCTATCACAGACACTCATCTCTATTCCCTCCTCTACGCAACAAAAGGATCACAGCACAGATGCAGGTCAGCCACCAGCATTTTAGCCTTTTCTGTCTTGATCGCACACAAATTCACCACGAAAGCTTAATGGAACAGTGGGATTGATAGTACGCAGTGTACCTTTCAGTTTAAAAGCATTGTTAATGCCTTACATTTCATACAATTTTAGCATAAACATGTTTCAGTTAACTACTTGTAGTGGCCTCTTGAAGTTTTCCTGGCATAATGACTAGCATGTGAAGATAGCCCAGCCATCGCACAACATTGTACTGGTGTGACTGTTCTGCTGCTACATATTTCCCTACCACCCACTTTAAGTCAACATATTGTATGTCACATACGCCATGGTCTGCGCAGAACAAATTCCAGGTGAGCTCAAATACTGCCACAGCAGTCCAGAATGCCTATAGAATTGACCCAAGTGAGCAATAGCCAGCATTACAAGGGCAACGCTGCAATGAAGAGCCCGTTTATGTATACCAGCATATAGCAAGTAATTGCTATTATCATTTACCGTACGTAAATCATACAACTTCTTGTGAGCTCAGATAATGCCGTAGCACTTCAGAATGCAGACTACTGCTTCTTTGGGATGATTTCGCAGGCATTCTGAACTGTTGTGGCATTATTGGAGCTCACCGGGAAGCTCTACTGCGCAGTCTAAGGCATATATGTGCAGCAGTATAGCTTATTTGCTCTAAACGTGGGTGGTAGGAAAAAGGCAGCAGAACAGTCACACTAGTATGATGTTGTTCGATGGCTGGGCTATCTTCACATGTTAGTCATTAATCCAGGAAAACTTCAGGAAGTGCCATACAAGCAGTTAAATGAAAATTTAGTTGTGCCCTACTGTGACGAACGAAAGCCACTGAAACAATTCTAAAGTCAGAATCACCTTTCTTACTACCAAGCACACTGTTCTGTGACGTGTCTCTGGTGACTTAGACTACAACCAAGGAGAAATTGGCTGTACACATAGTAACCTCCATGCGAGGAAAATCTCGCCGCCGTGTGGTAGGTTTCTGAACCAAAACTAATTTGGCACATTTTATATTGCTGAAACAGCTGTGATATTTGCATCATGTGATTGGAGGCTGTTAAGGCCCATTGAGGAATGGAGGAATGCTACAAACTTTTCACAGCATACCTAGCAGTCATTTGGCCATCATTTGAGATTCTCACTGTCTCTCCTGGTCGTTCTTACGCCGCGCAATCAAGTACGAACTTTATGTGAAGGTATGCACCATTTTTGCTGCATGACCAGAAAGACGATTTTACCACGTAGTGACAAGAACAAATGTAGTCGGCTATTGAACAAATAGGCCAACAGCTAGAGTGACTCCTACATCCTTTCCTGGGTTCTATAAGTGCCAGCAAGTAAAATACAAGCATCCACTTACCATTCTCGTTTCCCTCAGCTGCATGCACTTGCGAAGAATCTAGAGCTGGGGGCCACGAATATCCCATGCACAGCCTTTTAAAGGAACGGCACCATGGACTACTAAACCTGATGTCAACATTTTGCGCAGAAGAAGCTAGAAAAGCCACCGTATGGTGCTGGTACGTAGCCGCCATTTTTTAAGTTGGGCTCCCAGTACAAGCGTGCGAAGCTTGAAATTGGGTCCTAATGGGTTAAGGGTACTAGCAGAGGCAAAGTTATTGAAGGAAAATCACTAGTATAATTACATACTTGCGAGCATTCATTGTGCAAATTTCATGATCTTCACTAAAATCTATACTTGTTAAAATTATTCAAATACCATAATTCAGTCAATTAATTAATTCAAATTATCCAACTATGTAGTTCAGATTTATTATGTACAATTACTATGGCCCTCTCCCATTCTGTGGGATTGGTGAAGTCAAGTATAATACATGGATGCATCCATATGGATTGTAATAAGTATTATAATCTGTGGAATGCATGTCTGCATAACTTTCTGACTGTAAGCAAATCGTATGTGCACTGTGCAATGGAAGCCCTTGTCGTTCGCGGCCAATTGGCTTGCAGCTTTGTCACCCCTATGCCTCACTTCCGCCTCTGCCAAGGCTGTCTAGAGTGTTTGGGTACAGAGCATATCAATACTTTTGGGAGCCCTTTGCAATACATGAATATTGCCTCTCACATTGGAGGCCCTGGGCATGTCCCTATGTCCCCATCTCTTGGCAGCCCTAGAGAGGCATAATCTGAGTACCAGCGTATCAGAGCATACTGTGCTGTTCAAGCCAGTTGGTAGTATATATACTGCATGTGAAGACAATCCTACCAGAAATGCTGCCGGGCACAGCCAGAAATTAAACTGCTCTGACTTAAGCTGCATAGCCAAGACAATGAAAGTCTTTATAGTTGAAGCCTATATAGTACACTCCGTGTTCTGCTGCCCTCTGTAGCCATGAGTACTGCAAATACATGTACGCGAGCCCTTTCCTACATACAATGTGATTGTGCCGCAAGTATTTTGTGTGGTGTACAAGTCAATATATTATACTAGACTTGACCCTCCAACTTGTAGGTGGGGCCATGAGACACCTAAATGACTATGTCAGCAATATAAGCTCATAATGTGAATTTTGCTAAAATTAGTATAATATTATACCTGCTAGCAATATAATAGTACTATTGAGGTATGTCAACAGCAGACTTACTATTACGTATGTTGTGTGCATAGTGTGTGTACATTTGCTGAGTGTGTAGCTAAGTAGTGCCAGGTATCTCAGTGTTATTATGTCAACTTATGTGTGCATGTGCGCATGTGTGTGTGTGTTCGTGTGTGTGTGCATGTATGTGTGTGTTTGTGTGTGTGTGTGGCAGCCTCATGAAATACTTGTTTACTGTATAGCGCAAAGCTTTTGTGGGACAGTATTTTTGCGAATCTTAAAATTTTGGCTCAAACTGTAATTTTTGCGGGAAAAATTGCGTTTGTGAGATGCAGGTAAGCCACGCTCCCTATACAGTGGCATTACTAATGACTATGGAAGTGTTGGAGACAGCACTATTTGTACAAAGTGTGGTTAGGTATGCCTGCACCTGCTTATCCAGCTCACTTCCCAACAACAATATACGACCTCTTTTCTTGTCTACTAGTTCCTTCACAGCCATCTCTTTACCTGCTAAGCTTTCTTATTATTCGCCAATTCAACCTCGTATTTCTTCTTCCAAGTTCGCACGCTGCACTCCTTGAGAGGACGGCCAGGGAACGCTTTAAAAAAGAATCGTATGGTCACTGTTACACCGTGCTCTGCTGCCCTTTTCCCATGCAATACAAGCATTTTCCTTCAGGATAAAGTGCTTGTACACTCTGCGTTGTGAACTGCAAGCAGTATCCTCTTCGCCCGCATCAGTGCTAATGACCTTCTTTACCACTTCATGGCAGCTACGATGGTGGATGCCAGTACTACTGTTGACAGCGAACTGTCTGGCTGTGGTAGCACTGAACCAAGGTGCATGAAATAGTCGCACAGAGACACAGATCACAGTATTAAAAGGCTTGAAAACGTTTGGGCGGCAGCTGTAGCAGACAATACTCGGTGATGAGATCATGAGCACGAGGCACTGCGCCTTCTGAGCATGAGCAGCTAGGCTAGATCTGCTGCAGTGTATAGTTGCAGGCAGCTATGCCATCATCTGTCTAAGTTTACCATCAAATGTATAAGTATAGAGTTAATACAAAATATTCATGGGGAATATTTTCGTGAATCGTAATCTATCCACGAAATTTTCGAAAATTTTCTCCCACGAAAATTTTGCTCTATACAGTATTTTCGGGCCACTGTCAACCGTTCCCACATTAAACCATCCAAATTGTCATAGCCTACTTGTCTGTGCTTGCTGTACTTTTCATCTGAACGACCGTTGCTCTTCCATCGCTTCTTGATGTCCTCTTTATCATTCACGATTCACTGAATTTGCATTTTGCCAACTCCCAACTCTTTTGCAACTTTGCAGCAAGATTTGTTTTTCTCAACTGACTTACTGTCTTCTAGAGTCAAACCATTCTTTTGGACTTCTTCACCATCATTGGCGTAGCTTGGCTAGATCTACACCGCAAATTTGTCATCTATTGTGACGTCACAGCTGTCGCTTGAAGTGATAATTATGTGACCACAGGTCAGGTATTAGGGGTTGTCTCTGGTGCAAGGGTACTTATTATGTGGCAGGCATCCGTGACTAGCAAAACCAGTCTTATACACAAGGTGATTGTTCACCAGAGGGGTCTCTCAAATAGGGGGATTACTGTATGTGCTCTCCTCACCCTGTACAACCAGTTGTAGCATCTCATCTCATCTTTCCTTAACGTTTTTTGGCCATGGCCAAGTAACCTGCATTCACCATGAGGAGATTGCACAGCTTGATCCCCCCCCCCCCACACACACACGCACAATGTCTCATTTCATTAGTATTCGGAATTCTGAAACAGTGCCAATATGACACATTCTACGTTCTACTTCTCTTAGAGAGGTGGCAAAAGGCATACAAGGAATCCCTTGATAAGCATGGATCGGTTTTGGTAGATGTCACACAGTGCATCTTTACTGGCTCTTCAGCAGTGGGGAAGTCCTCCCTGAAGCACCTACTGGTGCACAACACACCCAAGGCAGTCAAGACAAGCACTGCTGTGATGGACACACCAGAGGTGGTCACCATCTCATCTGAGCAGTACACAGTGAAGGAAGGCAACTCTGCATGGCAGCAAGTGGATGATGATGTCATGAGACAATCCCTTCAAGCATGTGTCCGTGATAAGGCATACAACGAGGGTCAGTATCCAAAGCTGCTCAGGAGTGAGAAGAAGCGGTCACAGCAATCAAAGAAGGATGCAAAATCTTCATACCCGCCCACCACTCGAACAAGAAATAAGGATGTTTTCCGTAAATTGTTCAAATGGTTCAGAAGCTCACGCCATACAACAGCTGGTCATCAACCAGTCGCTAACCAGTGTGATGAAAAGGAAAGCTCTGGTGATAGCGAGATCACCCTTTTACTTGATGCCGAGCACTCTACATTTATAGATAATTTGGGAGCCCTGAAGCAAGGTATTGAGCTGAATGACGCCTCTTTCATCCACCTCCTTGACACGGGTGGTCAGCCATCTTTCCAGGATGCCCTCCCCCTACTCCTGGATGCTCCCTGTACGTACATCCAGGTATTCAATGCAGCCTGTGACCTCGATCAGCCCGTCCCCATCACGTACCGCCCTGATGACCACACAGAGGAGGTCCTCCCACCCAGTGTAGAGACAGGATGGGAAATGATGCTACGCTCCTTCTCCAGCATGCAGACCATGGCCCATAAGTGCTCCAAAGAGCTGGCCTCGATACAGCAAGAGGGAAGCCAGTTGCCGCAGTTGCACATTATTGTCGTAGGCACATTCAAGGATCAGCTGGTCAAGGAAGGCAGGCTCAAGGAGGCTACCCAAGATGTCAGGAGGCGCCTGAGAGAGTTGAAGGGAAAGCCATACTATCACATTATTCAGAGGGATCCAGCAGGGGAACTGTTTTATCTCATCGACAACATGGCAGACAGGGGAAATGAGAAAGCTTATGTTAACAGTCTCCGTGAGCACCTCTCTACCACACGATCTTCTCTCATGTTTAAGGTCCCTGTAGTGTGGTATATCTGCAAACAAGTCACTCAAGGCATCTCGTTGAAATTCATCAGGTTCCAAGACCTGAAGACCTTCTGCCTGAAGCAAAAGTTCATTGATGCAGATGGTGCAGATGAACAGTTCCATTGCCTCCTGAAGCTGTTCTCCCTCCTTGGCTTCTTCTCATTCTTTGCCCTCAAAGATGTCCCAGATGAGGCCAATTACGTCTGCACTGACAAGGGGATGTTCCTGAAGGAAGTGTCAAAATTGTTGGCCATACAATTTCTAAAAGCTCCTATGTGCCATGCTGTGGAGGTCTTTAAGCAAGACGGTATCATCTCCAACAATAAGGAGATCTTTGAAGAGCTAGGAATCAAACAGGAAGTAGACCGAAGTTGGCTCCTCGCAGCTCTGGAGCACATTGGGCTGGTGGCACGATATGCATCAGCCCCCGATCACTCCCCCTCCTACTTCATGCCAATAGCCCTCCCTCAAGGGAAGACAAAGCTGCCAGACTGCAGCACTATAGCCCCCCTCTGTGTCACCTTCACATTCCACTCCCCTGACAAACCCTTGGTCTACACAGACCTCCCCCGAGGGGTCTTTTGCCGACTGGCAGTTGAGCTTAGCAAAGGACCATGGATACCCATTCCAGAGAAAAGTGATCGTAACACAGTAAAATTCCTCTCCGAAGGAGAAGAGTTTGAGCTGTTTCTTGCAGAAGCACCAGGATTCATCAGCCTCACTCCTGTCCTGATGGAGAAGTTTAAGGAGGAGTCACTAGCAAAACTGCACAAGCTGTGTAGAAAATTATATGACACTCTTGACAAGAGCATCGTTCCTACGGCTGAGAATGTGTTAGGTGATCAGTTCAGGCAGATAGCCAAGCTTGTGTATGGGGTCAAATGTGACTGTAGTGTACAAGTGCCCCATCTTGCCACCCCATCAGCAAGTGGAAATTCCCTAGTCTGCCAAAGTACACAGGAACACCTGAATCGCAGAATTCTAAGCCAGGAGCAAATTTGGTTCACTCCAGTGGAAAGTGCTGAGGTGAGTGACTGTCCAAAGGCATATGACTTGTCTTTATTACATAACTCACATATTGATTGAACTATATGACTGTAGCTATTGTTATGTACATACTGTATCCATTGTACTGAAACATGTCACTGTAGACAACTAACTAGTACAGTGAATCTTCATTTGTATTTGTTCACATGCTGTACCATGTCCCTCTCTGTCCACTGCAGCTTGTGAAGGTAGATGGTTCTAACATGTGGGTCATGAAGGAGACTGCCGGTCCTTCCAGAGACCCACCTCCAACAGGTCACCTGAGGCAGAAAGTACATGCTCAGCAGTCCACAGCACGCTATGAAGACAGACCTACAAAAGAGCAGGATGCCACATCACTGAGAATAGCTGGTACGTACTGTGTGCTCACAATGGTGTAATGGGGGTCCATGTCACCACAAACAACTGGTGTGACATGTGATTGTGTGGTGTGTGTGTGTGTGTGTGTGTGTGTGTGTGTGTGTGTGTGTGTGTGTGTGTGTGTGTGTGTGTGTGCGTCTTCATGTGCAAGTGTGAACACAGTGGGTGCCACTTGGGTACCTGTCTGGTGTTAAGAGAGGCATGTTTGCTGGTTACGCTCTCACCTCCCTCTATGTGGTCATGGCATTACGTAGGCTTCTACATGTCTTGTCAATTCCATTCCTCCCTGCAGATTCACCACAGAGTGAGACAGTGAGTGGCAATGTCAGTGACCCCATCTTGTCACAGAAAGTATATGGTGAGTTCGTTGTTACTTATGTCACTTTTTAGGAATGTGAGTGCGAAGAGTATTGTTCTAATTTCTTTGCAGATCGACCACGCTATGCCATGCTCTTCAGAAAGTATGTGAGCAGAACAGCTGCAAACAATCACAGGGTAGTTATAACTGGAAACCTCTACTTTGGTTGTACGGTGTAGATTACTACCATTTAGCACCTTTTACAATGACATCATATGACATCACCACCCAGCGCAGTGCATAAGCTTACAAATTGAGTCAGTATTTCCCTTAACAATGGCTTTTCATTCAGAAGGAATCACAAATCCACACCACAATACGTGAATTACGCATTTGTTCGAAGACTGCATCTTTAATAATCATGCAGACCAGCAGTATCACTCGAAATTGATACCAAACAAGCATCAGCATTAGGAAAGTGGCGTTAAAGTTACTAAACTCACCTTACACATTGATCCACCCTATCACATGCTATCACATTGATATCTGAGCCACTTCAGTTCACAGTGAATGATGTGATCGCACAGTAAGTAGCTTTTCAGTTCCTTTTACACTTCGATCGCTAGCGGCGGCCATTTTAGGAAGGGCATTATTGCGCAATTGGAAGTGACATGTCTGGAAAAGGGCTGTTTTCGCTACTGGAAGATTTGTATAAAAAAGTGGCATTATAAGAGCGCATTGATCGCAGGTTAGTTCTGCATAATTACATTTAGTTGACTTTATACTTACATATTTTTCTTTGGGGTTTAAAGAATTGCAATCCCTTGTGAAGAATATAACGTTTCAAGTGTGAAATTGCACTGTAATTGAAGACAAAAATGTGTTTTTCGTCATTTTCTTTGTAATGGATTGTATTTCTTCAAACCCCAAAGAATATTATGTTACTTTACCTTGTTCTGCACCTTACGTAATCACTGATTTGTCTCTAAGGCAGCTCGATATAATGCCACTTTTTCGTTGAAAGTCGCCAAGTATGCCATCTTCAAAGGTGTTACATTTCTTCCTCGAACCGATTGTCGATCGGTTGTTTGCTTTTTCTCATAAAGCAATGAACGTATTTTACCATTTGATTAGTCAAACTTTGTACAAACATACACAGAATGAGAATATAAAGTTTTAAAAAAGGTGCAAAATAGCAGCCGTATTAGAGGTTTCCAGTTATAACTACCCTGTGATTGGAGAGCAGTTCTCGAAGGAGTGGGGCTTGACAGCGCCGCAATAGAAGCTTGCTCAGAAAATCATCCCAGAAATGTGGAAGAAGCCGTCCAAGCTGGCCTGTTCAAATGGAGGGACAGTGATGATGTCCAACCTGCCACCTGGAGAAAACTGGTAGAGGCTATGGAGTATGCAAACATTGCTTCACAGTACATTCAAGGACTCAAGAATGAGCTTGGCGTGATGCACTAAAGGTATTATACAATAACGATATCATTAGTGGTATAGTGACTGTACATCATATTTGTAGGCTGTAGTTTGAGGCCATGGATACGTTATGCTCCACCAAAAATGCATATACAAACTCATGTCCACTGCATGGCACTCAGTCTGTGATTGTTTTGCTTCCTCCTCCTCCTCCTGCAGGAACAGCTCACTCCTCTCACCAATGATCTGGCTAAAGATATGAATGACTTTCTGCCAACTTTCTACTGTATGTAGTATGTGTGTGCATGTGTGTGTATGTGTGTGTTGTGTGTGTGTGTGTATGTGTGTGTTGTGTGTGTGTGTGTGTGTGTGTGTGTGTGTGTGTGTGTGTGTGTGTGTGTGTGTGTGTGTGTGTGTGTGTGTGTGTGTGTGTGTGTGTGTGTGTGTGTGTGTGTGTGTGTGTTAGTGTGTGTGTGTGTGTGTGTGTGTGTGTGTGTGTGTGTGTGTGTGTGTGTGTGTGTGGTGTACGAGTGTGTGTACGTGTGTGTTTATGTTTGTGTTTGTGTGTATGTGTGCATGTTTGTAATTGAATATTATAGTGTCTGTCATTATTCATCTGTATCGCACCCAGCCCATCTTGTATTGTACTTACTTCTAATTGTGTTTTGTTTGTTCAAATATTTTGAATACTGCAGTCAGAACTTTACATAATTAGATTCAGTATGTAAATTTCATAATTTATTGCCATGTAACATACTTTGCTTTCGTGATATCGTATTAATTTTGTCTTTATTTTAATTGTACATTTAATCCTATTTGTATTCACCATGGCATGCAGAAACATTTTCGCAGTACTTAATCATAATTATACGAGTGTTTGCACCTCAAGAGGCCTGGGATATATATATTACATGTACATTTGAAAATTGAAGCTGCAGCTGACGAATCATTGCATGAAGCTTAAAATTAAGATACAATAAGTCTGTCCAGAATTAGCTAGCAGGGAACGAAGTCACCTAGGCCTGTACAAGGCAGCCCACACCCAGCCCCATGCACCACAGTGGACTTGACGACCTCCACCATCACCTGCCCCTCACTGTCTCCAGTGTGAGGCATGGTTGGGAGGGAAGGGGTCCACGGACTAGGGCAAGAGTCACCTCCAACCCTAGGAAGAAGATGCAAAGCAAGCAATGAACAATGAACACTATATCTGCTGAAATTCCTCAACGGGGGGCAAAACTTCCATGAATTAAGGGAGGCGACACAAAGGGCAAGGAGGAGGGGACAATACTACATATGTTAGCATACTACTTGCCAAATTTCCAAGGGGGGGGGGGGAGAGATTGTGGCAAGAGGAGCGGGTGCCTCCCCTCCCCCAAAAGCACCCCTGCCTATGCACCATACTATACTGAGCCACATGCACTAACATAGTTCTTACTGTGCATGTATGTGTCAAGATGTGCATACAGCCGGCTCAACACTGCCCATGCCCCTCCCTTCCCTTCTCATATACCCTCCCTTCCTCCCCCTCATAGACATCTTTCGATCACAGAGACCCAACTCTGTCTCTATGCAGCGAAACGAACACAGCACAGTTGTAGGTCAGCCACCACCATCGTGGTGGGAAAGACACTGCTCCTGCAACTAGACATTTCAGCATGTTGATCTGTCAGCATTGAGAAGAAGCACATTCCTTCACTTGTCAATGAACAGTGTATATACGTCTATGAGTCTTGTATCAGTTGTGCACTCGTGTTACTGTACATAATTATCACTAACAATATTTCTAATTTATATTTTGACAATAATTTTTTTTATAAGAATGACGATTGTAATATTTTTGTAAAAATATGCTCTAATTGGAGTGGTATGAATGAGCCCCACACTTATCAGTGAGTGAATAGAAACTGAATGGTGTGTGTATGGCTGATCCTTTCTGGATTTCAACACACCGGTGCACGTGCATGCATGTGTGAGTGGGTATGGCCAATTGCAAACATGTGACAGAAGACATCTCTAATCCCCTAAGAGTATGGCCACCTTATAGTTTGTGTCTCCATGCATGGGGTTGTGCTGCTTCTCAGGATCATACACTTCAACATTGCAGTCAAACACTTGGCTATGCGGTATTCATCAATTCATTGATAATCATTATAATGTCAAAATAATGATAAATGACTGAACCATAGGGCTGAGTATATGTATTATAATAATGCTGCAGCGAAAAAACTTTTAATGTGATGGAGAAGGGATTCATTGTGATGATATTACATCATATACCAAGCAAGTGGTTTTCTTATCAATGTGACAGGGCATGCATGAGTGACAGCAGTGACTGCAAGTACACCTTCAGTTGTATATTTATGTACTGTGTACAGTACGTATACAGCTAGCTAAGAATGCTGAACATGACAGCCATACACATTACTATTATAAAGCTATTAAGCAATGTAACCATAACAATATGTATGGCTAGCCATGCAGCAGACATATAATATTAATATACACCTGCATGTATTCATACTTGTTCAAAACTATGAAGATTTGACTGCCTTGAATGCTGAACCCAGCAAATGTAAGTTACATTATGCAGAAGAACTCTGTGTTGTTCATTGAAACATCTGCATTGGATGGTACTAATTATAATGATGCGGAGGATTGATGCATTTCACGTCAGTGATGCAGATGTAATTGTCACCTTAAACAATGTGGTTTCATGCGTGCAGATGTATTGATCAAGTGGTTTTGTACAAGTCTGTGAGATATTGTGCCTTTCTCGTGTTGTGAAGCCTTTTCACAAACTTGCACCTCGTTGTCTGCTGATTCAGAAGGTCACTGAATGCAATTGCAAGGAATAGCCTGACTCGTTTTCTATTCTACGCTTTCTATAATTGTTATTTTGACTGTGGATGTGGTGGAATAATTTAAGTGGAATAATTAAGTGGCATAATTTTGTGTAATCTATAATGCCTGTCTTCCCCTTCCCTCTTCCTCCTTCCCTTGTTCTCACAGTTATAATGCTGGGGGAGTCTGGTGTTGGTAAGTCCAATCTCCTTTATTTATGCTACACACATAAGAAGTTCCATTTGGAAACACAACCAACCGTTGGAACGGATTTTTCACACCCAAATTGTTGAAGTGGACTCCAAACAAATCAAGGCCTACATATGGGACACAGGTTTGTATACTACTTCTGTCGGCACTCTTTTGCACCTGCCCCATCAGCGTTTTCTCTCCTCCTGTCTTCTGTTACTTATTTGTTCCCTCATTCCCGTCTCCTGGCACTCCTCCCCTCTCTGGCGCTACTTGTCTGTTGCAGTAAAGCAGCACATATTGTTACTTTGTCCACTACTGTTCCTCAGTCAACACCATCTGTTTTAAGTTAGCATGCAGTTGGCAAAACAATATAGGTCATTTTTGCAGCTGTTAAATTTGGTGTACAGTTTGTGTGAGTTTGTACTTGTTTCCAATTACATTGTGTACAAAGTGTGCCAGAAACAGCTGGTAGTGACCCAAAGCTTCGGACAGCTGCTAAATAGGATTCCAGTATGTTTGTAGCTCGCAAGGTTTGTGTGAAGAGTGCATGCATTAAATTTTACTGCATTGTTGTGTGCTCCGGACACAGCCCAAGGTGGTTAAGTGGATCACAATCACTGTTGAATTGTGCTATAGCTACTCACGTCACTGTTGTAAAGTAATACCTTGTTTAGCCCTCAATGGGTGAACTCTGAGGTGATGTGTGTATGTATATTCTTTTTGCTTCTGCAGCTGGTCAGGAGAAATACAGGTCCATTGCCACCACGTAAGCTGTAAACATGTGTGCATGTGTGAGGTGGTAGAACTACACGCTATGTGTATAATTGTGTATACTGTTACAGTGGAACCTGTCTAAGATGGTCACTGTGTTAGGCAGCCAGCCACCTCTCTAAAACAGCCAGCCTCCCTGGCCCCAAATAGCACTAAAGCATCACAATCTACCTCTGTAGAGCAGCCATCTCTCTATATAGGTCAGTTCTGTCTAGCCCGCAGGTGGCTGTCTTAGACAGGTTTCACTGTATCACATATGTGTAATGTTCGCTTACATTGAAGTGAGGGCTTCTCAGCTGGCTCAGGCATCAGAAAGGGTTGGTTCTCTAATACCAGCTTCACAACAGGGTTGAAAACCTTGCCGACGTTTCGACCAGATGCTCTGGTCTTCTTCAGGGCGAAGAAGCCCTGAGGAAGACCAGAGCATCCCTGTTGTGAAGCTGGTATTAGAGAACCAACCCTTTCCGTTCGCTTACATTCTATAACCATGCTTCTCTGCATGTGTGTACTTTGTATGCCTGAACAGTGTAGGGGCACTGCCACCATCTCAACACATTCTACACTCTTTCATCTCCATATACATGTGTTCTTCCCTCATCCTACCATATCATACACAGGTACTACAGAGAAGTTGATGGTGCTGTACTTGTGTATGACATTACAGACCGCTGAAGCTTTGAGAAGGTGGCTATTTGGTTGGAGGAGCTGAGACAAAAGGCACATGCACACGTTGGCACCATGCTGGTTGGGAACAAGTGGAGGGGGGAGGGGGGGGAGATTGTGGTAAGAGGGGGCAAGTGCCCTCCCCCAATGCACCCCTGCCTGTGCACCAATACTGAGCCACACGCACTAGTATATAGTTCTTCCTATTCATACATGTGTCAAGATGTGCATACAGCTGGCTCAACACTGACCATTCCCCTCGCTTCCCTTCACAGCTCTACCACTTACCTATCTTCTGTTCTCATATGCCCTCCCTCCTCCCTCTCGTAGACATCTATCGATCACAGATACTCAACTCTGTCCCCTCCTCTACGCAGCAAAAGGATCACAGCACAGATGCAGGTCAGCCACCAACATCATGGTGGAAAAGACACTGCTCCTGCAACTAGACATTTCAGCAATGAGAAGAAGCACGTTCTTCACTTGTTAATGAGCAGTGTATATACATCTGTGAGTCTTGTATCTGTAATCGTGTACATGTGCAATGTTACTCTCAATAATTCTCACTTAACAATATTAGCTCTAATTTATAGTATGACAATGAAAGTTTTTTATAAGAATGTAATATTTTTGTAAAAACACCTTATTTTAATCGAAGCTGAAAGGTGTGTGTATGGCTGCTCCTTTCTGGATTTTAACAGGTGCACGTGCATATGCATGCATTATGCATGTGTGAATGGCTACGGTCAATTGCAAACGTGACACAAGACATTTAATCCCTGATAAGAGTATATATGGCCACCTTAGCTTGTGTCTCCGTGCATGGGTTTATATGCTGCTTCTCAGGATCATACACATTAATACGAGCAAATGTTTGCCAAAATATCGCTAACATAACAGCATAAACAACGCTTTTATCTTCTACATCACATTATCCACTGTTATGCCACATTGATACGGAGTTTCCTATGGATTGTCCGACTTTCACGGAGAAAAAGGCTAAAAACCAACTTTCCCACAGTACAGCTCTAGACCGAATTCTGATTCCCAATCTGCGGCCATTTAAACTAAGCTGCCATTGCGAAACAGCCGTGTGCCCAACATAATGCTCTACACGATGAAGTAAACCGCGTTTGGATCGGTTGTAACGCTTCAGACTAGATAGCTCTGCAACACCTTTAGCACGCACGGTGGTATGCCAGAGTAGGTGCCATTCGAACATTTCGTACTCACTACCTAACCCAACGCTAAGAGCAACCTTTACAACGCAGAGTCCAGTAACTTTCGAGCTTTGAAAGTGGAACGATCGCCCACAAGAGGCCGAAGTCTGCTATACTTCCCTCGCCGTTGATTTGGAAGGCCAAATAGTTGTGGTTTCACACCTCATTTCACACCTGTCACCTTCCGTTCCGTACGTATAAACAACCCTGCTGCCAACAGTCAGCAATTACAATTCAGACCATTAACACTTAGAGTTTGACACAAATCGCCGAATTTTCATTCTTTCATAACTTGTGACAGCGTGAAAGTACAGACTTGGAACTTTCAGTTAAGATTTCTGATGATGAAGATAACTCAACCACTAAAAATGAAGGGCAACTGATTTGGTCACTTTAGCCGTACCTTAAATTCCGTGAATTCAAAATTTCTAATGTTAATTGCATAATCATTGGTGCATTAGGCAAACCATACGGTAGAGACCTGAAGTACATATGGCATGTTATTGTGCAACTATCCAGGCATCCACTAAGAGACTATGGGAGCTTATCTCATATTCACTGGTTAGACCCTATCCGGTTGTGTCTTGTTGACGCGTTGCCAAAGAGGTCTTTGGACTTAGCCTTCTTCCTTTGTGCCTATCTTTGGACGTGGCCTTCTTCTAATGGCCTAGCTGTGTTTACGCTTAAGAATTTCATCCTGCACCTAAATCCTACCTAAACGTATTAGGCGCTAAAAAACACTTTTTAGTAAATAACTTTGCATCTAAAGTTTGTAGCAAGGTGAATGAGTGGCAAATATTAGAAGATGTACTAAAGATGTTTCCTTGAAAGTTTTGGATCTTAACTAAAACTCCCTCTAGAAATAATACCTAAAAACATAATTTCAATTAGGCATACTTTATTAATAGCATGTGTCACGTGACCTCACCTCCTGCCGACGCATGTAAAAATTTGGTCAAACTTGACCCAGTAATGTGTATCACAAGTTGTTGCTAATCATCACAGAGGCCCATTACCTCTCTTTCCTTAAAACATAAATAATTATATAGAACCTTTAGGATTGTGTCGTCATCGCGTGATATTGCATCATAAGGTCGAGCGGATATTGCTCTATTGTTACCAGACCCACTTTCGGTCGGGTACGAGACTAGACCATAAATGGCAATATTTCATCCCTGAAAATGGCGTCAGGAGGTAAGCGGATTACGCTGGGATATACTGATGCGAATCCTATTAAAATGTGTAACTCTACAACGCCTATAGATGGTGTACGCATGTGCGTTGCATGCACACATATTTACAGCAGTTTCTATAGCGTATTATGTTAAATTATGATGGCATATTAATTTTATACAGGCGGTGCCATATCACGAGCCCTATCACTGCCCTACTCTGAACCGTTTACAAGCTCCCCTACACAGTGCCGCCCGTTCGCTACCTCCCGCCTCGTTGCGCCTGCCCCTATGAGCAAGTGGAAGAAGGACGCCCTGATTTCTTTGGAGCGAGATCTTAAGATCAATGTCAACCCTGATGAATTGATTGACCTTTTAGAGCGGCCAGCCGGTGGGTTCATGACAGAGGGCGAGAAGATGTCAGTGCGTGACCAGCCGAACCGAAAGGATAAGGTGGAGCGCATCATCACCCTCTTGAGAGGAAAGGGAGATCAGGATTTCGAAATCTTCATCATATTGTTGAGGGAGAGTGGCAATGAGGTGTGGGCAGGGCAGCTGGAGGAGAAGGCAGAGCATATCAGGAGGGTGACACAAACGGGTGGGTGGAGCATCATTAGGCGTGAATGTGTGGAAGAATGCACACTGCAGTAGAATCAAATGTTAGTCCATTACCCAAACTTGTGTACAGAATGCACTGTGTGTGTGTGTGTGTGTGTGTGTGTGTGTGTGTGTGTGTGTGTGTGTGTGTGTGTGTGTGTGTGTGTGTGTGTGTGTGTGTGTGTGTGTGGTGTGTGCATGTGTGTAACTGTTTATTCTACAGTGTTGTGCATGGCAACATGCTCTGTGTCACTTGGTGGCAAAAGTTTGGAGCATATAGCATGAGCACCTCATTTATCAACCCCTGCAACTGCAGGTTTATAACTTTGCACACATGCACACAGGTAGCTTAGTTATGATATCATCCTCACTATGGTAAAGACAATGCCCACATGTAGATGTGATCAATTACACCACACAAAAAGAGTAACGTGATTAGTATGCTTTTCAAAAGCCAAATGAGACCATGCCTGGGGGAAGCACCAAGGCACGCATCTTCTGGTACTCGCCTTAATTTCTATCTCCATTGGTGCACTGCTTGTTCAATGACATCTAGCCTGAAATAAAATGTCTGCAGTCTTATAATAACCCTTGATTGTCTTCCATTCTTGGGAAAAGGTTTGTTTACAACTTCTCCCAGAGTGAATAGTGCTTTAGAGACTAGGGGAATTCCATTTTATGCAAACTTGCAAAAGTCATGAAATGAAGAAACAATGTATGCATAAGAGATTTATCCCTACGCTATGCAGAAATCTGTGTGAAACTATAGTGTATTATTATAGTAAGATGGCAGGCTTACCAAAGTATGACACTGTACAGGATTTTTCCTTGCTCCTGCATAGCCTTTGAAAGTGGTGGAAAAGATAGATCATACCTGGGAAATTCAACAGAAAGCCTTGAAATGTGAGTTTCATATAATTATGAGTTTATATGCCACATGGACTGCATTCAGGGGCAGGCTGGGATTCACACTGTACCCATCTTCAGTCTTCAAAGTTGTAAAACAACACACACAGCACAGTGCATGCATTATGATGGTTTTGTTTTATACCCCTTCTTTCAAATGCACCCAGTGATGGCTTATCTTTTGGAGACACAGATCGTATTGTGGCTGTTGATCGGTCAAGTGGTACTCAAGGTTAGTGCAAAGCAAGCCAGGGATTGGCAAAATATGTTCATATTGCCTTAATTCCACTACCTTTGTTGGGCCAAGCAGTATACTTGTAATGGCACTTGCTACCTACTGCAGTTCATCGCTCTGGAGTCACTGCACTTCAGTGGCTAGCAACTACAACAAAATGTTCCTCTTCTGATAAACCTGTTGTGTGTGTGTGTGTGTGTGTGCATGTGCGTGTGTGCGTGCGTGCGTGCATGTGTGTGTGTGATTTGCTGGGAAAGCAAATGAAGGCCACGACTCGATCAGCGTGTAGCAGGCTGCTACAAAAAGGCTTTGCCAAGCGAAATTATTCGCCAATTCAACCTCGTATTTCTTCTTCCAAGTTCGCACGCTGCACTCCTTGAGAGGACGGCCAGGGAACGCTTTAAAAAAGAATCGTATGGTCACTGTTACACCGTGCTCTGCTGCCCTTTTCCCATGCAATACAAGCATTTTCCTTCAGGATAAAGTGCTTGTACACTCTGCGTTGTGAACTGCAAGCAGTATCCTCTTCGCCCGCATCAGTGCTAATGACCTTCTTTACCACTTCATGGCAGCTACGATGGTGGATGCCAGTACTACTGTTGACAGCGAACTGTCTGGCTGTGGTAGCACTGAACCAAGGTGCATGAAATAGTCGCACAGAGACACAGATCACAGTATTAAAAGGCTTGAAAACGTTTGGGCGGCAGCTGTAGCAGACAATACTCGGTGATGAGATCATGAGCACGAGGCACTGCGCCTTCTGAGCATGAGCAGCTAGGCTAGATCTGCTGCAGTGTATAGTTGCAGGCAGCTATGCCATCATCTGTCTAAGTTTACCATCAAATGTATAAGTATAGAGTTAATACAAAATATTCATGGGGAATATTTTCGTGAATCGTAATCTATCCACGAAATTTTCGAAAATTTTCTCCCACGAAAATTTTGCTCTATACAGTATTTTCGGGCCACTGTCAACCGTTCCCACATTAAACCATCCAAATTGTCATAGCCTACTTGTCTGTGCTTGCTGTACTTTTCATCTGAACGACCGTTGCTCTTCCATCGCTTCTTGATGTCCTCTTTATCATTCACGATTCACTGAATTTGCATTTTGCCAACTCCCAACTCTTTTGCAACTTTGCAGCAAGATTTGTTTTTCTCAACTGACTTACTGTCTTCTAGAGTCAAACCATTCTTTTGGACTTCTTCACCATCATTGGCGTAGCTTGGCTAGATCTACACCGCAAATTTGTCATCTATTGTGACGTCACAGCTGTCGCTTGAAGTGATAATTATGTGACCACAGGTCAGGTATTAGGGGTTGTCTCTGGTGCAAGGGTACTTATTATGTGGCAGGCATCCGTGACTAGCAAAACCAGTCTTATACACAAGGTGATTGTTCACCAGAGGGGTCTCTCAAATAGGGGGATTACTGTATGTGCTCTCCTCACCCTGTACAACCAGTTGTAGCATCTCATCTCATCTTTCCTTAACGTTTTTTGGCCATGGCCAAGTAACCTGCATTCACCATGAGGAGATTGCACAGCTTGATCCCCCCCCCCCCCCCCACACACACACGCACAATGTCTCATTTCATTAGTATTCGGAATTCTGAAACAGTGCCAATATGACACATTCTACGTTCTACTTCTCTTAGAGAGGTGGCAAAAGGCATACAAGGAATCCCTTGATAAGCATGGATCGGTTTTGGTAGATGTCACACAGTGCATCTTTACTGGCTCTTCAGCAGTGGGGAAGTCCTCCCTGAAGCACCTACTGGTGCACAACACACCCAAGGCAGTCAAGACAAGCACTGCTGTGATGGACACACCAGAGGTGGTCACCATCTCATCTGAGCAGTACACAGTGAAGGAAGGCAACTCTGCATGGCAGCAAGTGGATGATGATGTCATGAGACAATCCCTTCAAGCATGTGTCCGTGATAAGGCATACAACGAGGGTCAGTATCCAAAGCTGCTCAGGAGTGAGAAGAAGCGGTCACAGCAATCAAAGAAGGATGCAAAATCTTCATACCCGCCCACCACTCGAACAAGAAATAAGGATGTTTTCCGTAAATTGTTCAAATGGTTCAGAAGCTCACGCCATACAACAGCTGGTCATCAACCAGTCGCTAACCAGTGTGATGAAAAGGAAAGCTCTGGTGATAGCGAGATCACCCTTTTACTTGATGCCGAGCACTCTACATTTATAGATAATTTGGGAGCCCTGAAGCAAGGTATTGAGCTGAATGACGCCTCTTTCATCCACCTCCTTGACACGGGTGGTCAGCCATCTTTCCAGGATGCCCTCCCCCTACTCCTGGATGCTCCCTGTACGTACATCCAGGTATTCAATGCAGCCTGTGACCTCGATCAGCCCGTCCCCATCACGTACCGCCCTGATGACCACACAGAGGAGGTCCTCCCACCCAGTGTAGAGACAGGATGGGAAATGATGCTACGCTCCTTCTCCAGCATGCAGACCATGGCCCATAAGTGCTCCAAAGAGCTGGCCTCGATACAGCAAGAGGGAAGCCAGTTGCCGCAGTTGCACATTATTGTCGTAGGCACATTCAAGGATCAGCTGGTCAAGGAAGGCAGGCTCAAGGAGGCTACCCAAGATGTCAGGAGGCGCCTGAGAGAGTTGAAGGGAAAGCCATACTATCACATTATTCAGAGGGATCCAGCAGGGGAACTGTTTTATCTCATCGACAACATGGCAGACAGGGGAAATGAGAAAGCTTATGTTAACAGTCTCCGTGAGCACCTCTCTACCACACGATCTTCTCTCATGTTTAAGGTCCCTGTAGTGTGGTATATCTGCAAACAAGTCACTCAAGGCATCTCGTTGAAATTCATCAGGTTCCAAGACCTGAAGACCTTCTGCCTGAAGCAAAAGTTCATTGATGCAGATGGTGCAGATGAACAGTTCCATTGCCTCCTGAAGCTGTTCTCCCTCCTTGGCTTCTTCTCATTCTTTGCCCTCAAAGATGTCCCAGATGAGGCCAATTACGTCTGCACTGACAAGGGGATGTTCCTGAAGGAAGTGTCAAAATTGTTGGCCATACAATTTCTAAAAGCTCCTATGTGCCATGCTGTGGAGGTCTTTAAGCAAGACGGTATCATCTCCAACAATAAGGAGATCTTTGAAGAGCTAGGAATCAAACAGGAAGTAGACCGAAGTTGGCTCCTCGCAGCTCTGGAGCACATTGGGCTGGTGGCACGATATGCATCAGCCCCCGATCACTCCCCCTCCTACTTCATGCCAATAGCCCTCCCTCAAGGGAAGACAAAGCTGCCAGACTGCAGCACTATAGCCCCCCTCTGTGTCACCTTCACATTCCACTCCCCTGACAAACCCTTGGTCTACACAGACCTCCCCCGAGGGGTCTTTTGCCGACTGGCAGTTGAGCTTAGCAAAGGACCATGGATACCCATTCCAGAGAAAAGTGATCGTAACACAGTAAAATTCCTCTCCGAAGGAGAAGAGTTTGAGCTGTTTCTTGCAGAAGCACCAGGATTCATCAGCCTCACTCCTGTCCTGATGGAGAAGTTTAAGGAGGAGTCACTAGCAAAACTGCACAAGCTGTGTAGAAAATTATATGACACTCTTGACAAGAGCATCGTTCCTACGGCTGAGAATGTGTTAGGTGATCAGTTCAGGCAGATAGCCAAGCTTGTGTATGGGGTCAAATGTGACTGTAGTGTACAAGTGCCCCATCTTGCCACCCCATCAGCAAGTGGAAATTCCCTAGTCTGCCAAAGTACACAGGAACACCTGAATCGCAGAATTCTAAGCCAGGAGCAAATTTGGTTCACTCCAGTGGAAAGTGCTGAGGTGAGTGACTGTCCAAAGGCATATGACTTGTCTTTATTACATAACTCACATATTGATTGAACTATATGACTGTAGCTATTGTTATGTACATACTGTATCCATTGTACTGAAACATGTCACTGTAGACAACTAACTAGTACAGTGAATCTTCATTTGTATTTGTTCACATGCTGTACCATGTCCCTCTCTGTCCACTGCAGCTTGTGAAGGTAGATGGTTCTAACATGTGGGTCATGAAGGAGACTGCCGGTCCTTCCAGAGACCCACCTCCAACAGGTCACATGAGGCAGAAAGTACATGCTCAGCAGTCCACAGCACGCTATGAAGACAGACCTACAAAAGAGCAGGATGCCACATCACTGAGAATAGCTGGTACGTACTGTGTGCTCACAATGGTGTAATGGGGGTCCATGTCACCACAAACAACTGGTGTGACATGTGATTGTGTGGTGTGTGTGTGTGTGTGTGTGTGTGTGTGTGTGTGTGTGTGTGTGTGTGTGTGTGTGTGTGTGTGTGCGTCTTCATGTGCAAGTGTGAACACAGTGGGTGCCACTTGGGTACCTGTCTGGTGTTAAGAGAGGCATGTTTGCTGGTTACGCTCTCACCTCCCTCTATGTGGTCATGGCATTACGTAGGCTTCTACATGTCTTGTCAATTCCATTCCTCCCTGCAGATTCACCACAGAGTGAGACAGTGAGTGGCAATGTCAGTGACCCCATCTTGTCACAGAAAGTATATGGTGAGTTCGTTGTTACTTATGTCACTTTTTAGGAATGTGAGTGCGAAGAGTATTGTTCTAATTTCTTTGCAGATCGACCACGCTATGCCATGCTCTTCAGAAAGTATGTGAGCAGAACAGCTGCAAACAATTGGAGAGCAGTTCTCGAAGGAGTGGGGCTTGACAGCGCCGCAATAGAAGCTTGCTCAGAAAATCATCCCAGAAATGTGGAAGAAGCCGTCCAAGCTGGCCTGTTCAAATGGAGGGACAGTGATGATGTCCAACCTGCCACCTGGAGAAAACTGGTAGAGGCTATGGAGTATGCAAACATTGCTTCACAGTACATTCAAGGACTCAAGAATGAGCTTGGCGTGATGCACTAAAGGTATTATACAATAACGATATCATTAGTGGTATAGTGACTGTACATCATATTTGTAGGCTGTAGTTTGAGGCCATGGATACGTTATGCTCCACCAAAAATGCATATACAAACTCATGTCCACTGCATGGCACTCAGTCTGTGATTGTTTTGCTTCCTCCTCCTCCTCCTGCAGGAACAGCTCACTCCTCTCACCAATGATCTGGCTAAAGATATGAATGACTTTCTGCCAACTTTCTACTGTATGTAGTATGTGTGTGCATGTGTGTGTATGTGTGTGTTGTGTGTGTGTGTGTATGTGTGTGTTGTGTGTGTGTGTGTATGTGTGTGTTGTGTGTGTGTGTGTGTGTGTGTGTGTGTGTGTGTTGTGTGTGTGTGTGTGTGTGTGTGTGTGTGTGTGTGTGTGTGTGTGTGTGTGTGTGTGTGTGTGTGTGTTAGTGTGTGTGTGTGTGTGTGTGTGTGTGTGTGTGTGTGTGTGTGTGTGTGTGTGTGTGTGGTGTACGAGTGTGTGTACGTGTGTGTTTATGTTTGTGTTTGTGTGTATGTGTGCATGTTTGTAATTGAATATTATAGTGTCTGTCATTATTCATCTGTATCGCACCCAGCCCATCTTGTATTGTACTTACTTCTAATTGTGTTTTGTTTGTTCAAATATTTTGAATACTGCAGTCAGAACTTTACATAATTAGATTCAGTATGTAAATTTCATAATTTATTGCCATGTAACATACTTTGCTTTCGTGATATCGTATTAATTTTGTCTTTATTTTAATTGTACATTTAATCCTATTTGTATTCACCATGGCATGCAGAAACATTTTCGCAGTACTTAATCATAATTA
Organism: Ianthella basta; assembly: GCA_964019415.1. NCBI lineage: Eukaryota > Metazoa > Porifera > Demospongiae > Verongiida > Ianthellidae > Ianthella > Ianthella basta. The sequence goes on from OZ025878.1 coordinate 7,025,697, forward strand.
TACGAGTGTTTGCACCTCAAGAGGCCTGGGATATATATATTACATGTACATTTGAAAATTGAAGCTGCAGCTGACGAATCATTGCATGAAGCTTAAAATTAAGATACAATAAGTCTGTCCAGAATTAGCTAGCAGGGAACGAAGTCACCTAGGCCTGTACAAGGCAGCCCACACCCAGCCCCATGCACCACAGTGGACTTGACGACCTCCACCATCACCTGCCCCTCACTGTCTCCAGTGTGAGGCATGGTTGGGAGGGAAGGGGTCCACGGACTAGGGCAAGAGTCACCTCCAACCCTAGGAAGAAGATGCAAAGCAAGCAATGAACAATGAACACTATATCTGCTGAAATTCCTCAACGGGGGGCAAAACTTCCATGAATTAAGGGAGGCGACACAAAGGGCAAGGAGGAGGGGACAATACTACATATGTTAGCATACTACTTGCCAAATTTCCAAGGGGGGGGGGGGGGGAGAGATTGTGGCAAGAGGAGCGGGTGCCTCCCCTCCCCCAAAAGCACCCCTGCCTATGCACCATACTATACTGAGCCACATGCACTAACATAGTTCTTACTGTGCATGTATGTGTCAAGATGTGCATACAGCCGGCTCAACACTGCCCATGCCCCTCCCTTCCCTTCTCATATACCCTCCCTTCCTCCCCCTCATAGACATCTTTCGATCACAGAGACCCAACTCTGTCTCTATGCAGCGAAACGAACACAGCACAGTTGTAGGTCAGCCACCACCATCGTGGTGGGAAAGACACTGCTCCTGCAACTAGACATTTCAGCATGTTGATCTGTCAGCATTGAGAAGAAGCACATTACTTCACTTGTCAATGAACAATGTATATACGTCTATGAGTCTTGTATCAGTTGTGCACTCGTGTTACTGTGCATAATTATCACTAACAATATTTCTAATTTATATTTTGACAATAATTTTTTTATAAGAATGACAATTGTGATATTTTTGTAAAAATACACTATTTTAATTTGGCAATGCTCTAATTGGAGTGGGTATGAATGAGCCCCACACTTATCAGTGAGTGAATAGAAACTGAAAGGTGTGGACTCGTGGAAAGGAGCCTGACTCGTTTGCTCAATCCCTATTAGAAACGCTGAAATGCTGTAGAGATTCATAGTTGTGTTGAGAAGGCATTGGTACCAATTCTTGAGCAGGGCACAACTGTTACTGATATTAAAATCAAATGCAGGATGTTTCGACCAGACGTCTTTCCCTGTACATGCACCTCTGGGTCAAAACATCCTGCATTTGATTTATCATTAACAGTTGTGTCCTGCTCAAGAATTTGGTACCAGTATATACAGTATCCGCTTATGACTGTGACTGTATAGTTGATACCACATGCCAGTAAGCGGAGAGCAGTTAGCTGTAGGCCCCACCCATAATACATGTCTTGGTCTGACCACAGGAATGGCTAGCTCGCAAGACTGTAATTCTAACACTAGTATTTATGACGTCATGGTGGACCATGCAGGCGTACGTGGATTACGTACTGCCGGCACACACCGCTGCCAAAATAGTGAGAGGCGACAGAATTAAGCCCTATAATCGAATTTGATCTCTTCCTCAGTTGCCCTAAGTTTCCGTAGGCAATTTATCTGCACGAACTGCACACCGACTGTTAACTGTAAGCTTATAGCCGTCATCCTACAACACACTTATAGGGTTAGGGTCCTGATTGGCAACGAAGTTGAGCAATGGCATTCACACACCACGCTCACATTTCAGGCGAAAATATAGGAACATGGCGTCGAAAGGTGAGCTTCCTATTATTGAGCCTTGATTTAACTTGGGACTGGCTAGCACAGAGACTCGCTAATGTGTGTCGTGTGCAGCCGCGCGAGGCACTGCGCACAGAGAACATCTGCATGACCAAGGCGCGTAGCTAGCTATGTACTTGTCACTTTTAGACAATGTATCGTCAGCTACATGTAGCTATAGTAAAAGTATAAACATATCCAAATTTCCTACCTTATATTATCTAGTAGCATTGTATCAAGATATATCACAGCGCCCTCCTTCCAGAACCTCCGGGTCCAGCCTCCCAATGAGCAAGTGGAACAAAGATGCCCTGATCTCTTTGGAACGAGACCTAAAGATCAATGTCAACCCTGACGAGCTGATTGATCTTTTGGAGGTGCCAGCTGGTGGGTTCATGACTGAGGGTGAGAGGATGTCAGTGTGTGAACAGCCGAACCGAAGAGAGAAGGTGGGACGCATCATCACCCTCTTGCGGGGTAAGGGGGACCGGGATTTTGACATCTTCATGAAACTGTTGAGGAAGAGTGGCAATGAGGTGTGGGCAGGGCAGCTAGAGGAGAAGGTTTGGCTTATCAAGACTGATCCACAAGGAGGTGGGCGGAACACTTCTTTGAATAAATGGAATGTTTGTACCATGTTTGCACACACTGTGTGGGAGTTGTCAGTGGGAGATGTTAGGTATGCAGGCACTTCAGCAATAAAATAACGTTCTGACTCATTGTTTGCCACAACCATTTCAGTATATTGTGTGTGTGTGTGTGTGTGCATATATGTGTGTGTGTATGTGCATGTGCATGTGGGTGTGCATGCGTGCAACTCTGTGGTCATGAGCAGAGTAACTTAGGTAATTGCCAATTGGGAAATACACTGTATATTGTAACTCAGCAACATGGTGATTCTCCCTACAGAGTATGGAGATCCGCCAATTGGTGAAGTCAAACAAGTAATGAATACCACTGTAGTGCAGGCTTCTGCAGCTTCTGAAGTGTCAAGTGGCCATCTCACAGGTTAGTGAATAACAAAATGACAATTCTGGAATAATAGGCTATACACTGGGGATTGGGTGTGTGCATGCGTGTGTGTGTGTGTGTGTGTGTGTGTGTGTGTGTGTGTGTGTGTGTGTGTGTGTGTGTGTGTGTGTGTGTGTGTGTGTGTGTGTGTGTGTGTGTGTGTGTGTGTGTGTGCGCGCGCGCGTATGTGTGTGTGTGTGTGTGTGTGTGCGCGCGCGCATATGTGTGTGTGTGTGTGTGTGCATGTGTGTAGGTGTGTGTGTGTGTGTAGTGTGTGTGTATGTGTGCATGTGTATATGTGTATGTGTGTGCATGTGTGCGCATACGTGTGCTTCTGTGGGTACCAATCTCACAAGAATTTATTTACAGTGGCAGGCACCCCTTTGTGCATTCATCTGTTGAACAGGATAGCACCAAAGCATGAAGGTGATTGCTTTGTCCTCATCTCCTCTTTCCAGCCAAGTCAAGAAAGAAAATGTTAGATGAAGAATGTGATTATGTCTGTAAAGGTACAGTTGCCATTTGAGCATGATATTGTTTAAGAAATTGTATTATACTTGTAAATTATCAATCTGAAATTCTCATTGAAATCCTCCGTATACCCCTCCCTTCTTCCTTTTCACAAGTTATATTGCTTGGAGAGTCTGGTGTGGGTAAGTCCAATCTCCTTTCATGCTACACTCGAAACATGTTCAATTTGAAAGCAAGACCAACTGTTGGAGTGGACTTTGACTGCAAAATCCTTGAAATAGAATCCAAAGCAATCAAGGCTTACATATGGGACACAGGTTTGTAGCTACTTGGCTTAGTTCCATAACCACTTCCTCCTGCCTGTTCAGCGTTTTCATATAAACCTCTTCCTGCAGTCTTCTGTCTCCTCTGCTCTTTTGTCATCTTCCCCATGTGCCCCTTCCCTTTCCAAAGTAGTCTGTGATAGTGTATCGTAATTTTACACTCCCTTTGTTCATTGTTGATGCAAGTGTGGATGCATGTGTACATGTATTCCAGTACATGCAATGAGTGTTCTGGACAAGTGTATATATACATCCTTACCATTGCTATGTTGTACAATTGACTTCACTGTCATTCAAAATGTCTGGCATCTCCGAATGTATTCTTCAAATTTGGAGTATTGCTGTATGCATATGTGAAGCCAAAGATTGGTTGTTTTCTGTTACAATGGTTGTGTGATGCATCTTTGCACTATCTGTTTCTGCAGCTGGTCAAGAGAGATTTAGATCTGTCACCACCTCGTACGTTGGGCATCTGTGTCTATATTGGGGGGGGGCATACTCATGCTTTGTAATGTAGTATGTACAGACTGTCAGTTTTTCAGTTTTCTTTAAACTGTGCCTCTCTGTGCACCTTGTGGTGTCAGCCTCTTACCTCTCTTAACCCTCCTTTAATCTTGTTGATCTATACACATTTTGTCTCCCCACCTTCAACCTTCCTCCCCATATAAACATGCAGGTACTATAGAGAAATTCATGGTGCTGCACTTATATATGATATCACGAATCTTAACTCCTATAAGAAACTGGTAAGTGGTTGGCGGAGCTGAGAGACCGCTCACACTCAAGCATTGTCACCATGTTGGTAGGGAACAAGTGTGACCTGAGACAGAAACAAGCTGTGGTCACAAGAGAAGCAATAGCTTATGCCGAGAAGAACTCCATGTTGTTCTGTGAAACATCTGCCAAGGATGGTACAGGTGTTGAGGCCGCATTTCACAACTTTCTGACAAGTCAGTGGCACACATGCTTTCACTGTATATGTATCACTTATACATGTGGTAGCAAGGAGGACAATATGGTTTGGAAAGGGACTGGAAATAATACAATTATATGCAGCAACTTAAAGGTGAAGTCGAGCTGTATTCTAACCCGCATCCTCCTTCTTGCTACTGTAATTGTAAGGATCTGTAAGAAGTTGGCTGTGATGTTATTCACTTTTTGTAGCAATACGAGAGGCTTCTAAACTGGAGCCTACTGCTTCGGCACGAAGGAAGCTTGCACCCCTTTCCAGTCCCTCAATCCACAATAATCGTTCACCCACTGTAGCTTTATGCGCCACTCAACCTTCCCTTTCCAGACTCTCTCAATCCCACATATATGTACCCATTGCTATCATACTGAAGAACTCCGTTGGCAGCCTTAAATTTTCCGCAAACACATTTCGGTCAGTAAGCTCAGCCAACATTTGACCTCAGAATAGGAGCATGTTGTGCAGCTAGTGCCGTCGAGAGGATGCCTGAAGTCACCATGCAAAGACACTTGTAGCCAGCTAGTTAGCTAACGCTTTGCAATTTCTTCTAGCTAGGCAAACATTCACATGAAGAATGGCTCATGCTAGCTATATCAAACACATAATGATTGTGAGCTATATGAAGACCAGTGTATCTCCAATTTGGCCCAGACTCCTGCAAATGGCAATTCTCAGCTCACTCTGCATAAAGTGTTTTTGACTAATGTACATACTAATTATGTACATGCATAAACATGATAATATACAAAAACTTGTCTACCTTTCCTCCTTTTTCCTCTCATCAGAAATCTACCAAACTGGAAAACTTCAGCCTCCAAACTTCCAGCGAAAACCGGGCAGCATGGTTGTGGTCAAGACTTCTCCAACATTGACAAGGAAGTCAGGGTGGAAAGAACACTGTCGCTGCAAAAAGACATAATGGTTTGCATATCTATCAGCAACAAGGACAAATATTCTTTCACTTGACCTGTGCTTTGGAACTGGGTGTCAAATCTTTCACAAATGTACATAATATCACTGATAAAAACAATCTGTACAATTTAATCAATGATCATGAGATTCTAAATAAGAACATAATTTTAAAGAGGATCTTATCCTGATTTGGTGGAATATGTACATATGTGGGAGCATCAACTAAAAATGGGAGCTTAATTATGCTCAGGTGAGCACCATATCTGCATGGATGGCTTTGGACACGTCATGCTTAATTGACACTGGTCCAGGTCAAAGTGTGATGATAAGTCACTGATTGAGCTATCACCAACATTACTTTAGCGTGGAATACTACCATGCATATGCTGTTTGAAACCATCCAGACATGGTGCTCACCTAAGCGTACTTAATATAGATATTTTTTGAAATGAGTAACCTGATTTTTTACTGTGGCGTGGAAGATGATCTAAGGTGTACATGCTAGTAATGATTATTAGTGCAAGACTTCATTTTCATGGATGTCAGTCAATTAATTAACAAAGTCACAAAAATTAGTCTAAGGGTAAGCATGATATTAAGCTTGCACCACCTGCATGGGTATGGGTATGCGCGCACCAGCACATGTACATACAGCTTCCCCTTTGATTTTCAGTTTGCACTACGGCCACCTTGTCACTTACCCTTGACACCATGCATACGACAGACAGTGTACCATTGCCAGCATTGATGGTGTCAATAGTGAACCTGGCACATTTGTTAATCTCGATCACATTTGTCAACCTCATTCTCCAAATTTTCTGCTTGAATAGATTGCCAGGAGTGTGCTCACCATACCAGAGTGCATAGTATCAACCATAGACCTGTATCTCAAAGTGAATGTATATGCCATCATCAGAAATATACAAATATGGCTTCTGCATGCATGTGGGTCATGTGGCTCCTGTACATATATATATAGCTACAGCAGTGAGGATGAGTATTATAGTTAATTGTATTAATTTGTCACAGTTTCCTGGTTTGCTCATCTTGATGAATGTGGTTTATACTGACACTGAATCAAATTTGGTAGAGGGGCCAACACGACTGTGTATGTGGCAAAGTGGAGTGGCACTCTGCACACTACCAAGCGTCAACACAAAATTCTGTATACCCAAAGGTGTCTATCCATGCGGCTAAGGGGAATATATATATACTGATCAACAACTTTGTGTAGCAGCCCCATCACCATCACTGCAGTCAAGGTGGAAGAAAGTCTGCAGCTGCATGCAAGTATATAGACCTAGCATGTAAACTGAGATGTTGTGGTGCACATTGTATTTATTTGTTAGTGAAATTTTTGAAGCAATCATATTGCATGTGATGTTCTTTAAATGAGGGACAATCATGGAAGAATAGCCTATAGTGCACATGATATGGCGGTCATCATGATCAGAAGTACTAAAGCGACGACGAGCAATCGTAATTCATTTTATGCGCGGAAAATCGCTTCAAGTAGCAACTGCAGAATTGCGGTCCTTATGGCCGAGGTTGCAGCTTTGCATGCGCAGAGTCGAGGTTTGCGCGTAACATATACACTTGTAGTGGGCTGGCTGCAGCTGCTATGTTTGTACAGCGACAAGGCGGTGTTCATGGAACGAAGAAAGTTCCCCCCGATCGATCGAACAATGGCGGCAAGAGGTAAGTAAGCTTACGTATGTCGAACACTTGTGAATCACATTTATCAGTGGGATCACTTAAGTATCTCACACGTAAAACTCACAAGTGCGATCAGGGGATGAAGGCGTGGGGAGAAGAGGAGATAGCTATTGGAAGTATATGGCAGGGTATACAATGCGTGGGGAGAGAGGTTCGGGAGTTTGGGGAGGACAGATGTGGAAAGTAGCTAGAGGACAGGATATATAGTTTCTTTGGGAGGACAGATGTGAAAAGAAGATGAGAAGAAAGTTTGAGGAGGAGAGGGGTGGGAAGGAGAGGGGAGAGGAGAGTGCATAGTACATATGTAGAGATATCTTAAATATAGCTACTTCGAGTCTACAACTGTTGTAGTCACCAGAAGGCCATAGCTACCACGTGTTTAGTATAGGTATAGATGTGTTTCCCAATTCCCCATCCAGAAGCATTACTTGAAGAATCACGATCACTTGACAGCATAACACAAAGCTACAATTTTACTGAATCTTGCTCCACTATCCCTGAACCCATGAGCAAGTGGAACATAGATGCTCTGACCGCTTTGCAGCGAGATCTTAAGAACCGCCTCAGCCTGATAGAGCTTCCAGACTTTTTGGAGCGGGCAGCTGGTGGTTTCATGACAAGGGCAGAGAAGATGCATGTGTGTGGGCAGTCGGACCAAAGAGAAAAAGTGGAGTGCATCATCACCCTCTTGCAGGGAAAGGGGGACCGGGATTTTGACATCTTCATCAAACTGTTGATGAAAAGTGGCAATGAGGTGTGGGCGGGACAGCTGCAGAAGAAAGCAAAGAAGCTTAAGGAGAAGTCACAAAAAGGTGTGTGTACATAGCAAGGCAGTAGAGAGTGTTGATTTTTGCCTATTGTTCAAGGGTGTCCAGAGAATGTACCCAACACGATTCTCTCCAGTAAGTATAATTATATATATATGTATACATCGGAGTTGTGTGTGTGTGTGTGTGTGTGTGTGTGTGTGTGTGTGTGTGTGTGTGTGTGTGTGTGTGTGTGTGTGTGTCCGTGCATGTGTGTGTTTGTGTGTATATGTGTGTGTATAGCTCTATGTTGTATTTATTGTTCATATCAATCACAGCCAGTAACAAAGGAGCCAGGTCACACAGAAAGCAGTCACAAGATGGACTTGAAGGAAGGTACGCTTCACACAGTTTGGTTTTCATTGGAACATGACACCTAGCTTACAGTACCTATAATATTATGTTGTGTATGCACTCTTAGACTACACATCTCCCGACCATGCACAATGCTTTATGGCAGTGCACATAATACACATACACACAGGTCCTGGAGTTAAAAGCTAAGGGTGCATGCATTACAACCAACAGCTAGTTATTGTAATCTTTAACAGTTAATTTTCTTCCCCTTGCATCCATTGTAAACCTTCAAAGGAGGCATAATTCCCGTCCAGAAACAAGTTCTCTTGTGGTTTCCAACTCATCAAGTGGTTATTGTTCAGGTTAGTGCAAGACAAAATACCTTGAACCAGGCTACCTGGTATGCTGGTGAGTAGAAAGAGAAAATCCAGTTCTGCCTTCTTCCACCAAGTGCTACTTGCATGGACTGTTGTAACTACTGTTGAGAGCTCTACCGATTGGCTAATCTGTTGTCATTGCAACATCATTTTGTACACAGGTCATACAGAACTATGGTTGAGATCTGGCTGGTGTATGTGGTGTGCATGTTTGTGTGTCACCATGGCAGTAATGTATGGAGTCAAGGAGGTTACTCAATGGGACATCAAATTCACTTGCAATTGTTTGGCACTGCATTGGCATTTTCTGCCAATGTATAAATGAAATTTGTAGGCACCAATAGTAGGTATAGCTGTTCTCATTGCACGAATCATTCCTGGTGTGTTCCAGTTTGCAATCAACGAAATCACAACTGCATGAGCAATTTATATAATCTTTCACCAGCAGTATTTGTGAGTCTGCTGTTAATTTACGTATGTGGATAGTTAGTATTGGACACGATCAACTCTCTTTTAGTGCCCATCAGACACCCAACCAGGAATGATAGCATGAGTGTGTATGTACGTACATGTGTGCATGTGTGTGACCAGCACAGATTTGTATAATATACATGAAATTATAGATATAGATTTATTATCCTTCAGGTGAGGATACCCACATGACAAGGGGAAAATCAGGGTCTGGGAGTGTTGCCTATGCTGTATATGCATGGGTACTACTTACCACTGCACCTTCTCTTTCATGCCCAAGGCCTATCAAACAACCATGAGTGGAAAAGAGCCCATTAGTGACTACAATGCTTCATATACATGTTGGTATGATTATATATAATTATAGGCTATTACGGTGGTCCATTATCATGAATGCTGACCAGTACACAATAATAGCCAGTATTTCTATCCTCATCTCATTCCAGGTGAGGACACCCACACAACCATTGTAAAGAGAAGAGCAGGGCCCAGCAGAGACCACAGAGTTGCCCATGCTGGTATGTATATATTACGCACATACCTCCAACCTGCGCAAACCTCCAACTATTGCCTATATATAGCTATACTTCCTACCATTGCACCTACATTTACTGCCAGACAAGGCTACTCTGGCGGAAAAGGAAGCGAGATTTATGGGCTTCAGAATGCCTTTTCAAATTTTAGTTGCAACTATAAAAACATGAGGAGTGCTGCAAATCTGTATTAAAGGATGAGTTAGTGCAGCTACTGGCTGTTTCTGTTGATAGTGACCCGTAGAAGATAGTCTTCATTCACCTATGCATCATTTCCTCATGATTTCTGCCGCAAAGATTAGATTTGCATCTGGATTAGGTGGCCATTCTGTGATGTCATGTGATATGTCCATATGCTTCAAGAATTATTGTAAACCTTAACTGGCACTTTTTGGTTACATCATATATACTATAGCTACTTAGACAATAATAGAGTAAAGGAGCTCAGTAGTGACCATAATGTTTGTTGGTATAATTTTAAGCATGGATAATGAATGGACAGGCAATGAACAGTGGTTCATTATTAGGCAGGCTGATCCAATACAGAATGATACAAGAGTACTCTGTACATGTGGTTTCAATTCTTCAGCCGTGGATTATCTGGGTCAACAGCAGTTAAAACTGCCAATTGGCCCTTATATAAACCACCACAGGTGGATTGAATCTACCACCATTTTACAGTGTACACAATTGTTCAGCAGGTAAAGAACTCTGACAGTGACGTATCTTCTTCACTGTAGACTATAAGACTTTCTTAATTGACTGGACTGTGTCAGCTATACCAATGAGCTCACTATTGCTTGATATAGTTAACTATCCAGTTGATTATGCAAGTTAGAAGTATACACAGTGTAAGCGGAACTACGTAATTTGTACAGTTTGTACAGTTAAGATACAGTTGTAAATGACCCTATGTTAAGACAGCTGCCAATTGCATTATGTAGTTTTAATGTGTTGTACATATATGTTATAATTTTGGTGCCCCTTCTCATTTCCTCATTCCAGCCAAGGATATAAGGAAGATAACAGACCGAGAATGTGACTTCCTCTGTAAAGGTATTAATCTATCTGTTGCTATTTTGAATGTGTTCTGTGAAATTGTGTGGCTGTGCATGAATGTCTCACCTTGCTTAGCTACGGAACACACACTGGGTTATATACGATTCATTTATTAGGTAGTTAAGTGATGTACAGTAATTTTTGTTATTGGTATATTTTCCTCCTTCCTTCCTTTCACAAGTTATATTACTTGGAGAGTCTGGTGTTGGTAAGACCAATCTCCTTGTATTCTACAAACATAAGATTGTGAATGTGAATCCAGAAACAACCATTGCAATGGATTTTTGCGTGCAAATTGTTGATGCAGACTCCAAAAAGATCAAGGCCTACTTCTGGGACACAGGTTTGTGCACATTAATTGCTTCCATCTCAATCTATATACACCAGCAGCTGCTTCTCCTACAGTCTTCTGTTTCTTTTTTGTTTCTATCAATTCCCTTCTCTTGACACGCCTCCCAGCCCTCTCTGGCACTTTTGTCTGCTGTAGCAGAGCAGCATTTGTTGATACTATTGAGCACTACTATATCCCCACATTAACTATTGAACAGAACACTGTTCAATATTTTGAAACGCGCACCCTTTACTGCATTGCATGCTCTCTAGTGCTTAGGACATGGTCCTAGGCAGTTGAACTGATCATTGTGTTGCACTTGTATAGTAACTGGCAGCACAAGGTGTAGATGGCGTTAGCTACTTTAAGTGGGAAATCTTGAGCATTTGCATACTTGTCAATGATAACGGAATGTTTTGGCTGCAGAGGCATTCTTCAGCTGCTATAGACTCTCTTCTGTCAGCTGAAGGATTGGAAGGTGTCTGTGGCCAAAACATTCCTATCACTGACTTATTGACTCCTGTATGCATAAATGCAGGGGTTCCCCATTTCAAATTCTACAATGTTGTGCTTCTATGCAATATTGTATAGCTATGTACTTTGTTTAGCCTATGAAGGGATTGATTATACCTACCCCACTTCTGATGACACATTTATGGTGATTGTACATTGTGATGATATGCATGTGTGTGTGTGTGTGTGTGTGTGTGTGTGTGTGTGTGTGTGTGTGTGTGTGTTGTTTGTGTACATGTGTGTGTACTTTCTGCTTCTGCAGCCGGTCAGGAAACATTTAGGTCTATTGGTGCCTCGTAAGTTGTGCATATCATTATGTGCATGTCCAAGGTGCATATGCACATGCTTGTATACTGTATGTATATACTAGTGTATAAAAGTTCCTTTATTTAGAATTAAAAGAAATTTAGGAATGGCCAGCAGAAGAAGCATAGAATGAAGCATCTGTAACTCAACACCATGACGAGCCACATTTTTGTGAAGTTCACTCTGCACTCCTATAATTTCCTTGTACAGCTGCATGGGACTAGCTAGCTAGACATTTAGATCCATGCAGTACCATATGTAAAGTGTAGTGTCATCCACTTATCACTTTCCAATCTCCAAGCTGCATGCATGCATGTCTTCCCCGTACCTTTCGTCCCCCACACCCTAACTTAACCCCTCCATATTATATAATTCTATATACACAGGTACTACAGGGATGTTGATGGTGCTGTACTTGTGTATGATGTTACAAGCCATGACAGCTTTGTGAAGGTGAAAATGTGGTTGAGGGAGCTGCTAGAACAGGCAGACTCAAACATTGGCATCATGCTGATTGGGAACAAGTGTGACTTACCCGCTCCCCGAGCTGTGCCCACAGACAAGGCAAAGGCTTATGCAGAGAAGAACTCCATGCTTTTCTATTGAACATCTGCCAAGCATGGCACTAATGTGGAAGCAGCATTCTGTGACTTTGTAACAGGTTGGTATAGTGCCATTTGAGCTGTGATGAGCAGATGTATAATGAATTGTGTATCATTTGTCAGATTGTCTGTAAATGTGCTGATTCAGAAGTCACTTCAGTCACTGCACTCAGATTGGCATGGATGTGCCTCTCATGGATGTTGATCCTTCCCTGCATGTGCACCAGTGCTGAGTCACACTAGTAGTCTTCCTATCCATAGATGCAGTCATGCATGAATTACATAGAGCACTGCTCACATCCCCTTCTTTGTGCATGCACTTCCCATATAACCATCCTCTGTTCTCATGTGCCTTCCCTCCTCTCTATATTGCATCATGATAGCACTGTATCGATCAGGAAAACCTCGGACCCCCTCTGTCACCTCTGTCCACTTGCACCAAATGGACAGCAATGCATTAACTGGTCAGATGTCATCAACAAGAAAGTCGACATCGCGATGCTGCCCCAAGACTTAGTAGAGACATGCACATGCACATCTGTCAGTATTGAACAGAAGTTTCATTCACTTGAGTATATAGTGTATGCCTGTGAGTCATGCATGGTAACCTTGCACACTTGTGCATATTTCACTTTCAAAATCTCTGTATAAAATAATATTTTGACAATGAAATATGTATAATAACAATGTCTTTACATAAATGTTTATTGTATAAGGAAGCTGCATTGAATATAGTCATTTGGGGTGAATTCAAATGTGAACGAGCCCAACATGACTTTTTAGAAGTGAGTGACTGAAAGCCAGAAGAGTGCATGCATACATAGTACAGTGCTTCTAGATTCTGACCTGCCTCTCTGTGCATGTACCTTGCATATAAAGTGGTGACATCCTCTCATCACTTCCCACACCCTATTTTAACCCGGCCCTCCATATCCTATAAACACAGGTACTACAGAGGCATTGATGGGGCTGTACTTTTGTATTATATTACAAGCCATGACGGCTTTGTGAAAGTAAAAATGTGGTTGAGGGAGCTGCTAGAACAGGTGGACTCAAGCATTGGCATCATGCTAGTTGGGAACAAGTGTGACCTACCTACCTCCCGAGCTGTGCCCACAGACAGGGCAAAAGCGTGTGCAAAGAAGAACACCATGCTTTTCTATGAAACGTCTGCCAAAGATGGTACTAATGTGGAAGCAGCATTCTGTGACTTTCTAACAGGTTGGTAGTGCAGTTGGAGCTAGCTGTCATGAGAAGATTGTAATACAATGAATTGTATGTCATTTGTCAGATTGTATGCAATTGTGCTGATTCAGAAGTCACTTCAGTCACTGCACTCAGAGTGGCATGCATATGGATGTGCCTCTCTCTTTTGGTGATCCTTTCCTGCATGTGCAGTGGTACTGAGTCACACTAGTGGTTTTTCCTATCCATATATATAGATGCAGTCATGCATGAATTGCATAGAGGACGGTTTACATCCCTTTCTTTGTCTTCTCATCTGTACACACCCTTCCCCTAACCATCCAATGTTCTCATGTGCCTTTTCCCCTTTTTATTATTATATCATGATAGCACTGTATCGATCAGGAAAACCTCGAACCCCTTCTGTCACTTCTGTCCACTTGCACCAAACGGACTGCAATGCAGTAGCTGATCTGACATCATCAAGAAGAAGGTCGACATTGTGGCGAAAGAGACACTGCCCTTGCAAGTAAACACTCATTTGTCAATATTGAAGAGAAGTTTCATTCATTTGAGTAATGAATGCCTGAGTCGTGCATTGTAACCTTGCACACTTGTGCATATTTCACTTTTACAGTCTCTGAAATAATGTTTTGACAATGAAATTTGTAAACTTATAACAATGTCTTGACATAAATTTTTGTTACAAAGAAGCTGCATTGTATATAGCAATTTGCTTTAATTTGCCATAGGGTGAGTTCAATTGTGAGTGAGCCCAATGACTTCTTAGAAGTGAGTGACTGAAGCCGGAATAGTGCATGCATGCATGGTACAGTGGATGTGGATGAATGAGTAGCTGTTGAATCACCAAACTGACTATGCATGACGTGTCATTCAGAAGAATAGATTAAGATGCTGGATAGTTTCTTATAGGATTTAATTTAACACTTATAGGATTCATTTAACAGCTTGTGTGACAGGCTTGCATTGACAGTTGCACGTGAAGAGAGAGTGTGGGCAGATGAATAGGTATGATGTGCAGCATTGTGCTCAGCTGTACAGGTGGATTCTTTTGAACCTTTGCTTGTTACAAGTGCAGCCTATATAATTGCATTATCCTGTGCAGAGCGATTTATTCTAAAATTGCCTTGGAAGGAAATTTTTGGTTTCAGCGACAGTCAATGCAAATCATTTGAGTTTGATTAAGTGTAAATGGAAGCACTCTGCTGCATGTAGCTATAATGGCATTGTGTATCAAAATAGCAATATAGCTGTCATAATCAGCAATCTTTGATAATCATGTCATTGACAAGTGCATTAAACAATTTTGTCTCTTTGCTTGTCTCTTCCATTCTAATTTGAGATGTTGCTGTTGCTCTAGAAATCTCTTCCCATGCAGGTACTCCTCTGACTGATTATTATAACAATTGGACAGTACAATAGTAGCCCATTCCTATGCCACTGTCCAGAGCGAACCATAGTGGAGAGCCCATGCAAAAGACACACATGTGTGTCTGACGGCAAGTTGAAGAACTAGCTAGCTACACTGTTACTGTTTTACCTTCGCTAGAATTCTTCACCATGTGCAGTTCTCTAATTTACCTTCAGGTAGCCAACTAGCTATTTGCATGACATCAACAATCAAATGGTGTGTGCACAAGTAGCAACTATAGCTATAGCTATAGCTAGTGTATGCATGCATTCACATGCACCTCCGCAGCTGTGATCACGAGACTCAGTATATAGTGCAGCAGTGCTTCATTTGATAGCTTTATCCTAGCTAGCTTGAATTTACCGTTACAGCATTACTTGTACAATTATCCACCGCCAATATTTTAAGAATTCGGTAATTCCCCGTGCTTATACGCATGCGCACTATATACTGTATTGAAGCTTGTGATTGATCATCGAAAATGGCGTCAAGAGGTGAGCTTTGAGTGCATGGTACGAGCCATTCCGTCACTAATGCAGCACCTAGATGTGCGTGTGGACTAATCTATGAGTAGATCTGTTAGTTCTCTTGGAAGTCACTAGCCACTTTGGCTAGTGACTTCCAAGAGAACTACCAGTGACGCAACCTAGCCGGGCAAGCTTCTTCTATGAGTAGATCATTAGCCTCACAATGCCATATTGAGACAGACTCACGTATAATAGCACACAGTTAACTGTAAGCCCCACGTGTTCACTATATAGCTAGCTAGCAGTACGAGCCATTTCGTCACTAACGCAGCACCTAGATATGCGTGTGGACTAATCCCGCGAGTGGACTTTTCCCCGTATAACATAGGCCTAGATGCGCGAGGCTATGCCCTAGGTACGTACTACAACAGTTCTTACATATAGCTAGCTAGCTATTGAATGTTAGCTAACTTTGTCCTTAACTATGTCTTTAATAGGGTGAGATCTGCGTGCTATAGCTATATAGGTCACCTACATGTGCGTGAGTATCCTACCACATGCACCCAAAAGCGTTGTTTGAGGACTCAACACAGTTTCATTCATTCAATATCTCCTGCCATGCAGTCTCTGTACCCATGAGCAAGTGCAAGAAAGATGCCCTAATCGCTTTGGAACGAAATCTTAAGAAGTACCTCAGCCTTGAAGAGCTGATAGACCTATTAGAAGAGCCGGCTGGTGGGTTCATGACAGAGGCTGAGAAGATGTCAGTGCATGAACAGCCAAACCGAAAGGATAAGGTGGAGCGCATCATCACCCTCTTGAGGGGAAAGGGGGACCAGGATTTTGACATCTTCATCAAATTATTGAGGGAGAGTGGCAATAAGACGTGGGCAGAGCAACTGGAGGAGAAAGTGCAGCAGCTTGAGAAGAAGTCAAATGGCGGTGGGTGGGGTTAAGTGGGGAGAATGGCACTTTTTGAGGGGTGAGGGAGGAGAATGTTCACTGCAGAAGGAATCAGATCTTCTATCCTTTATCTGATAGCTTCTTACAAATGCACTGGAGAAGCACCCTTTGCTGCACAGCAAGTGAGAAAGTGCATACCACTGGCCCTGGGGTTGCTAACAGGTGTATCATACAGTTATGCTAAAGGGTACTTTTAAGCGAAGGTGCAGTTGCTTACAGTTACCACTGCAGAGGCAAAGTGATTGAAAGAAAATCACTAGTATAATTACGTACCAGTGAGCATTCATTGTGCATGCAAATTGTTGCTAGTATAACTGTGCTAGCATTTATACTAGAAATAATAAAAAACAACAAGTATTTCGAGTTAAAAACTCGTGGGGCTGCCGCCCCAACACGAAATACTTGCTCCCTTCGGTCGCTGCTCTGTCACTCACAATAGGTAAACATGACATCGCGTCATAATACCTCAGTAACTTCAGCACACACACACACACACACCACTATCACCAGACACATGAGACACACACACACGCACACATACACATGCACACACACACACACACACACACACACACACACACACACACACACACACACACACACACACACACACACACACGCACGCACACACACACACACACATGCACAGAGAAATCTCCAGCAAAGACAAACACATGACTGCTTATATCACATGCATTTACAGTGAGTAATTACAGAAACATAATGTACCAAGGAACCCACAGTCACCAGAGTAGCTAGTAGTCTGTGATGGCAAAAGCTACGTACGTTTGCTACAACACAGTACGCGTGGGCCAGGTTCTGAAGAGCATTTAGAAGGGCAACCGTGCGAGTTAAGCTTTTCAACGCTACAAACGGTTGAAGAATGTTAGCGTGTACATATCACGGCGTTCACCAGTTTCTACGCTGCTCCTGTCATGTCTTCCAGGCGGCGGAGTGAAGTCCTCCGAGGCGGGCGCGGCCATTATCGAAGAAGGCGCGGGGCAAAGTCGATGACCTTTCGGGCGCTGTCTCGAAGCTGTGTCTTTGCCCGTCAACCAGAAGTGCTGTAAGAGTCTGTTCCAGGATCAGAGGCGGAAGAAAACGTCCAAAGTTCGCTAAAACGTCGTTTAGAAGCCGGGTTTCAAAGTCCCTTGGCCTCGCAAACGGTCCACTTCCGGCCGAATAAAATGTCCGACAATATAAATTCCATTAGTCTGGAGACCAGACCCTAAGCGCCCCTGCGCAAAATTAGGGTCTGGTGCAACTCGTATTCGGAAGTTGTGCAGGGATTTCAGATTCCGGCGCCTCTAATCAGATTACAGAACGCGCGAAATGCGGCGAAAGACGGATAATATCTGGCGCGAATATGGGAATATTGGTGCGCTAACGTCGAAGATAACATGAAGAACGAGTTTGGTTAATAGTTTCCCGCATCATGTTTCTCACACGCTCTACTTCTTCGCTTAGTCGCAAATACTTTTCAGTTTCCGCGAAGCAGGGTCTGCAAACAAAGGTGCGTTGCATGTTCGTCACCAAGAAGAGTCGCTGTGGATCCTGAAGCGGCTTGGAGTTCCTGGAGACACCTCAGTACACATTCAGACGAGATCGATGCCAATAATCTCTGTTCTTTAGAGCCAACTGCTTTCTCGCAAAGCTTGCAATATTCCATTAGACGCCAAACTCGTTCTTCATGTTATCCTCGACGTTAGCGCACCAAAATTCCCATATTTGCACCGGATATTATCTGTCTTTCGCCGCATTTCGCGCGTTCTTTAATCTGATTGGAGGCGCTGGAATCTTAAATCCCTGCACAACTTCCCAATACGAGTTGCACCAGACCCTAATTTTGCGTGGGGGGCGCTTAGGGTCTGGTCTCCAGACTAAAACTCCCTAAACCCAATACTTCGCCCAATACATTCAATATCAATGTAAGCATTGAGGTACAACCGTAGGTTGGCGTATTATGTAATAGTTAAATGCTGACCAAGAGGTGTCTCTGAGATTTAGAGCACGAGGCACGAGGGCGCAAAGCGCCCGAGTGCTGAGTGGTCTAAATCTTCAGAGACACCGATTGGTCAGCATTTAAGTGTTATAGATCCCAACGATTGGGCAAGGAGCGGCAGCGAATCAGTTTACCAACTCGTACTTGCGTCATCACGCGTCTTCCGGAAGTAGTTAGCAATTTCTGACAATGGCCGAGAAAACGTCGTTTGGTTATTGGGTTTGTCATCTCGCAGCAGACGTTCCTAAAGGTCGGCAGTGGATGCGGCGCGTAAGCTAAAAGTAAGCTTACTCACTGTCAGACCCGTCAGCCACAGCGTTTCCCACAGCGGTGTCCTAAGCCTGTTCCCAGCTCGTAACCAGTTCGCTCCCTACTCGGCTCTGGTTCGTTTGTCGACGAAACAAGTAAGCTGAGTGACCTTTGCATCGTATGTTGTGGAGTTAGCTACTATTGTTGTCGCAGCTGCAGTTTCTCTCCATAGACCACGGGCCTAAGCCACGCCCATGCTCTAAATCGGTATTTAGAGCATAGGCGCGAACGCCGCGCGTGCCACGCCCATGCTCTAAATTGGCATTTAGAGCATAGCGCGAACGCCGCGCGTGCCACGCCCATGCTCTAAATCGGCATTTAGAGCATAGCGCGAACGCCGCGCGTGCCACGCCCATGCTCTAAATTGGCATTTAGAGCATAGGCGCGAACGCCGCGCGTCGAATTAGAACACGGCTAGACGAAATAGACCACGGCGTGAAACAAACCCGGGGAGTCTACGACGTTTAGAAACATCGTTTAGACGCACGTTACCATGGCAACGGGATCTATATATATATACAGTGCAAGTTGCAAAATACAATGGTATTGAAGCCATAAAATAATGTAATATAATATAATATAATATAATGTTTGGGGACTTTGGGCACCCTGTGGCACAGACCATTGGTAAGATGGCAAACTTAAGGGAAATTTAACGATTTTAAATATGACAGAATTTTTAATTAGGCCTTTGTTAATTTGCAAGGTAGCGCCAAATCGCAAATATAAAATGCCATAGCCCCATATCATTGCTATAGCACATTTATACTGATATTGGGTGTTATAATAATTTAATATAAAAATCCAGCAAATGCTCACAAAACTTTGTAGGCAAGTACAAGTGGTCGATGAGGCTGTGCACTCAGCAGGGATTAGTAATTAAAGACTCTGCTGTTCAATTAGAAGGCTGACAATCTAGTGTGACGTCATGGAACGGTGACGTTTTATTGTGACGTCATGCAAACGTCACACCCTAGTCAATCCAAAATATAGGGTTCGTTTCGTGACGTCGCCTTTCGCACCTCAAAGACCTCCTTGAAGCGGCTGGCAGGAAGAAAGGGCCACCGCGCACGCTTCTCTTTGGCACCCATTGCCAGGAACTGTGTGCAAGCGCCAAGGGTGACTCGGAATTTGGGGGTTACGCGAGCGTGAGAGAGTTTCCATACGATTCTGAGTGCCTACTGCGCGAAGACAGCGAATCAGTGGGTACTGGGAAGACGCACGGCCTTTGTGGAGGCAGAGCCTTGAGGAAGTGTTCCGAGAAATGCTGCCATAGTGCCAGCAGCGTACTCTTCAACCATTAGTCAAACGTGGGACGTTTCCACCCGGATGCGTATACGGTAGGCAGGAGCGCGCTCGCGCAAGTTGGCCTGCCGCGAGTCAATGCGCTCGACTGGATGAAGGATCTTCTGGGTTAAGGCTATGCTGTGCTTGCCTGATTCAGTGAAAGAAATAAACTCCCATGCGGCTCATTGTGTATGTGCCTGTACACTACAGCTTTCCGTAGTGTGTATTGCACCATAGACTTTAGCTATGGTGGCATTTCACATGCATAAACATAGCCATATGCATTGACACCATACACTTCCAGTGTGTGTGCACCTTACATTTCTTCCCTTACCCACTGGCACACCCACCACTGAAGGCAAGCGTTTTTTTTACAAGTGCTCCATCACCACCACTGACTTCCACATTCACATATGGTGAGACAAATGGTGATAGGGTATTTGTACAGAATCCTGCCAAAGGCAAGCTAGCGCAAGTGCACAACTGCCAGCACTGACTGCCACATACAAATACGTGTACTGTCAACATCACCATACACCTATAATGTCCGTGCCCAAATATTATAGTATTAATATACAACCACCAAATGCTACTATCCCATGGCACCACATCCACGACACCACTACCACCACCATGCACCATCATCACAGTGCAAGTTGCAATCTGCGCATGCAGTATATGTGCAAGTGCTACTAGGAACAAGACCACCAGTGCAAGTTGCCAAGGGTAACCACCCCGAGTGCAGGTAGAGTGTTTGTGCTATATATACACCACCACCACCACCACCACCACCACCACCACACAGTGCAAGCTGCAATCTGTGCATGCAGTGTATGCGCCAA
Organism: Ianthella basta; assembly: GCA_964019415.1. Taxonomy (NCBI): domain Eukaryota; kingdom Metazoa; phylum Porifera; class Demospongiae; order Verongiida; family Ianthellidae; genus Ianthella; species Ianthella basta. Next base: position 7,046,671 of record OZ025878.1, read on the forward strand.
TGCTTCTATGAACAAGGCCACCAATGCAAGTTGCTGAGAGTAACCACCCCAAGTGCAAGTAGAGTGTTTGCGCTAGTTGAGGGAAGGAAAAACACCACCAGCGCAAGTTGCTGAAGGTCAGGGGGACCGGGCACCAGCATTGATTGGCATGCAGTGGGGGACCACTATGAATGCAAGTACAGTGTTGGTGCTAGTCGAACAGCACAAGTTGGAGCATGCAGGATGCAGCAACAGGTATGCAACTTGCACTTGGGCACTATATGTGAACCGTGTTCTGCCCAAGTGCAAGTTGCATACCTGTTGCTGCATCCTGCTCCAACTTGTGCTGTTCGACTAGCACCAACACTGTACTTGCAGTCATAGTGGTCCTCCACTGCATGCCAATCGATGCTGGTGCCCGGTCCCCCTGACCTTCAGCAACTTGCGCTGGTGGTGTTTTTCCTTCCTTCAACTAGCGCAAACACTCTACTTGCACTCGGGGTGGTTACTCTCAGCAACTTGCATTGGTGGCCTTGTTCATAGAAGCATTGGCGCATATACTGCATGCACAGATTGCAACTTGCACTGTGTGGTGGTATCTATATATGTATACAGAGGAGTTGAGCAGAACGGTTGTTCGCGAACTCCTCCCGCGAGCAAGGACGCAACGACACCAAACTTTCCCAGATTACGGACGCCATACCCAGTCTCAATCCAAGGGGGGCGACGTGCTCAAAGAAGCCCCTGTCGAGGAGTGCGCGGCGAAAAACCTCCAAACGACCGTCCGCCATCTTGGATTTACAGAGAAAATATACGGTTATCCGCGCACGCTCCTATGCTGCCAATACAAAGTAAGAACCCCAACCGTTGTTCGCGAACTCCTCCCGCAAACGTCGACGAAAAGTGCCCAAACGTTCCCAGCTGTCGCACGCTGTACCTCACATCAATATATGGTGGTAGATGTGCTAAAATAAGCTGCTGCCGAGGAGCGCGGGGCGAAAACCCAGGATGAATCGACCGTCGGCCATCTTGGATCTGCGATAAACGTACAGCACCCCTCTACAGGATGCACTAGACCCCCTGCAGGAAGCACTCGACCACTTAACAGTTTACCCTCCTTTATACAGGGCCTTGCAGCTAGTATATCTATATATATAAAGAAGGAGTTGAGCAGAATGGTTATTCGCGAACTCCTCCTGCGAGCAATGACGCATCGACACCAAACTTTCCCAGATTACGTACGCCACACCCGGTCTCAATCTAAGGGGGGCGACGTGCGCTAAGAAGCCCCTGCCGAGGAGTGAGCGGCGAAAAACTTCCAAACGACCGTCCATCATAGGAGAGAGACACCAATTAATATTATTACATAAGGCACACATGCGCACTGCCTTGGAAGGGAAATGTACAATGAGAAAAAAAAAGGAAAAAGGAAACAAAAGGTCATATAATACTAAATTTACAACAAGTTGCATTGCCTAAATACATAATTATGTTACTGCAGTCACACACACATTGGCTATATCACAGTTGGCCTTCCGTGATGGCACGGTCAAAATCAATGCCACAGTCATCTGGCCGTCTGGATGATCTCGATCCTCTGATTGCCCTGACTGCAGAACGTAAGTGGGCAAATGAGATGCGGCACCTAATCAGGTACATGATCTGTGAAAAAGGAATCTGTTTCTTGTCAGAGAGAGTATCGGCAATTCTTTTGAAAAAGATGGTACACTCCCTTGCCATACCTCCAGTGGAAGCAAAGACCAAAGGTGTGAAGACTCCGTGTTCGACTTCTCTCACCCTTTCAGCATATTGTCTCTTCTTCTCTTGCTCATGCATGCGGTACAGAGCAGTAAGATCCTTCTGGCGATAAGAGGGGGCAATTGGGTAGAAAACCCTAATGTCAAAAAAGGCCTCCTGTCCCTTACACCAGAAGTCACTTGCTCTCACATCAAGTCTTGCTTCATCCTCTCTATTTGCTGACCTGAACTGGAATCTCTCATCATGTAGTGGCTGTAGTCTTGGCTCGGTTGAGACATTTGATGCTTGCTCTTTCAATAACTCAGCTGTCAGGTCACGGATCTCGTTGTGCGTTAAGGTGGGTATACCACCTTTATGACATGTCATAGCATGCTCCACCGAGAAAGCTGCGCCGAAACCGTCCATCATATTGGATTTACGGAGAAAATATACAGTTTTCCGCGCACGCTCCTATGCTGCCAATGCAAAAGAGGAGCCCCGACCGTTGTTCGTAAAGTCCTCCCACGAGCGTCGATGAAAAGCGACCAAACGTTCCCAGCCGTGGCACGCTGTACCTCACATCAATATAAGGTGGTAGGCGTGCTAAAATATGCTGCTGCTGAGGAGCGCGCGGCGATAACCCAGGATGAACCGAGCGTCGGCCATCTTGGATCTTGGAAGAAAGTATGCCGTATCCTAGGTGTTTGCGCAGGTGCGAGGATTGCACCCAAGCTAGCGCGATGCCGAAGCTGAGAAAAAGGAAAGGGGGTTGTCTCACACACAGAAACCATCAGCTTCTTACAACTATCCGTTGTTTGTCTACGGTGATCTTCAATGTAAATTTGCATGCACGCATGGTAGCTAGGTCAGTCACACTGACATCACCAGGCCAGCCTGGACTATCCTTTGCCAGAACATGCATGACCAGCCAGTGCATTACTAGCTGGGGCCTGAGTAGCAATGGCATTACCAGCCTGTGTCCAACCAGCTGGCATACGCCAAGCACGCGGAGAGACCTGCCCAAAGGGCAGGTCTGTCCACTAGTATATATATATATCCGTAACATGAAGCCATATGAAAATGTCAATTTGAAAACAATATAGGGGCTGCCTGTGGCAGCCCCTAAAAATTGTAAGGATGTAGGGATGGCATAAAAAGGACAGAAACAAGTAAAGGGTGTTACACAGTGGAGCATTAACCATGGTCCCAACATGCAAGAACATTGCACCTTATGGTCCTACATTCTTGAATGTAGGGACGATGGTTAATGCTCCACTGTGTAACAGCCTTTACTTGTTTCTGTCCGTTTTATGCCATCCCTACATCCTTACAATTTTTGTAGAAAATTTTTATTATTTCTAGTTTCTGTACTTTTTATAGTGGACAGCTAAGCTGAAGCAACACAAAGTCACTTAGTCTCAACCATAGGGCATTGGTGCAGGCATTATACCTCATTTCTGTAATCCTGGAGCTCTAGGTGTGGGCTAGCACCTAGGTTCCCAGCGAGGAACGGCGACCGGAAGCCAACAATGGCTGGGAAATGCACGCACGACCGCGAAAGTCCTTCAAACGGCGCGCAAGTTAACTGCTGCAGCTGTTAACAATGGAACCAGTCACTCCGGTTTTATCTGGTTTAATTACGTAATTTGAAAATGGTGTCCGTCTCGCTTGGCCAAGCAACACGGCAGGAGTCGTGGCAAGCGCTATCTTCCGCACTAACTCGCGCCGTCTTCTAACCTACAAAGGAATGCAGCCAGCCAATATTGATGCAATATGGTGCAAGAAGTATCCTGGTACCTCTGGTTTGTGCGCTACAGCTGTCAGAGAAGAAGAAGAGTAAGAAGAATACGAAGACGCCGAAACGTGGGTAATGTCGAGGGCGCTCTCTACATGTAGGCACACCTTCGCTGGGAAGTAAGGTTAGTTATGTGCACTGTTCAGTCCCCGCTTCGTTATGGCAAGCTTCGTTTGCCGGTTTTCAGCCCTGTTCAGGAGTAGCGCGACTTTTTGTTTGTATTACAGAATACAAACAACCACTGCCATCCCTACATAGACAGCACTACCGTGCTGTCTGATAATTATGCATCGACAGAATTATTGATGATAGGGAATTTTAGTCTGGGGGCCAGCCCCTCCACCTGTGTGTGTGTGTGTGTGTTTGTGTGTGTGTGTGTGTGTGTGTGTGTGTGTGTGTGTGTGTGTGTGTGTGTGTGTGTGTGTGTGTGTGTGTGCACATGCACATGCGTGCAAGTACACAAATTTTGTCTAACAGTCCTATATTACGATCTTCAGCCAATTTCAGTGTTAACTGAACCACTCTGTGGTCTATGTTAGACAGTGGACCACATTCACAGCAAAGCCAATGGGTAGTTATGTAACAGCACGATACCATTGTTTCTGATGAATAAAAGTGACAAATCAGTGCCAAATTGTAGCCTTTAATTTTCTTCATTTTCTATTTCTGCAGCTGAGGAAGAGAAGAAGGAGTTATACCTATGTGAAGGTATGCAATATTGTACTGTCTCTGCTGCCTTTGAGTGCTTAGAAGAAATTGCAAGGTTGTTGGTGTCAGTTGTGTACAGTTCTGTGTAATCTGTGATCCTCCCCTTTTCCTTCTATCTTCTCCCTCTCCCTTCCTTTAGTCTTACTGCTTGGTGACTCTGGTGTGGGTAAATCCAATCTCCAATCACGCCTCGCTCACAATGTGTTCAATTTGCATCCACCTGCAACTATCGCAGTGGATTTCAGCACCCGATTTATTGAGGTGGATTCCAAAACAATCAAGGTCCATTTATGGGACACAGGTTTGTGTGTCAACTAATGTGATACTAATGTACATGTACGTATAATACTGGCACTATTCAGCAGTGGTGTGCAGGACCATGCTTTCTTGTTGTGAAATGCTCTGAACACAGTGCAAAGTAGTTGAATGAACACTTTCTGCCGATATGCTTTATACTAATGTTGCTGCAATCCCTTCACTGTGTCAGACTCTGTTCATTTTGCTTCTGCAGCTGGGCAGGAAAGATATCGATCCATCACCACATCGTAGGTTGCACATGCGACACATGTCTAGTTTTGTATTTGTTTACATTAGGTAATATGACACATGGTGTGAATTCTTGCATTGCCATGACTATACAAGTGATGGCATGTGATATGCATGTGATCTGAAAGGAGCTTGAAACCAAAATCATCTTAGCACATGTAACTGGCAGCTAGATATGTGCCTGAATACGTAGGAAACAAAGCCTAACTGTGTTTGCTTGATTGAATGGTTTGAACAAATCTGCTGAATAGTGCCATGTATCATCAGCCATTGTTGGAAAATGGCACAGATGTTACAATTATATATTGTCACTTGTTTGGAGGCTTTCACCTAGTGCTGTCAGTAAAATGTTGTGTAGTAGCCATCAAAATGGTTCCTTGTTGAGATCAATTTAGATTGAAACTAACCAAGTAAATTTTCTGGCTTTTCCATATGGGATAGTGCTACCCTAGGTTCCTATCTAGATCTTACATGACCCAATATGATTAGCACCAGTTGCAGCTAATTAGGGGCTGCTGCAGGCAGCCCCTATGGACTTTTTAGGGGCTGCCTGTGGCAGCCCCTATATTGTTTTTGTTTTGACATTTTGTTGTATGGCTTCGTGTCCCACTTTCGGTGGTATATATGTTGGCATGTCAGTTTATATATTACGTAAACTACGGCAGTATACCTGTGCCAGATTTTATATTATAATGTAGTGACCAAAGTATTGAGGATAGGGAATTTATATTGTTCGATAATGGCCGCGCCTGCCTCGGAGGACTTCACTTCGCCTCCTGAAGCACATGACACGAGTAACATAGAAACTGGTGAGCGCTGTGATATGTTCACGCTAACATTTTCAACCATCTGTAGCGTTGAAAAGCTTAGCGCACACAGTTGCCCTTCAAAATGCTCTTTAAAATGTGGCCCACGCGTACTGCGCTGTAGCAAACCACGTACGGAGCTTTTGCCATCACAGAACAATAGCCACTATCGCGACTGTGGGTTCCTTCGTACATTTTGTTTCTGTAATTACTCTTTGTAAATGCACGTGCTGCAAGCAGTCATGTGTCTGTGCTGGTGGAGATTTCTCTGTGCTTGTGTGTGTGTGTGTGTGTGTGACGTCATCAAAATGGCGGCATAGAGGCCACGTGGCCTCAGAAGGCGCTCGCGCGAATAGACACCAGCACGGAGGTGGCACGTTTTCTGCTGCTCGACGGACTTTCCAACAAGAACGGGACCTATAGTAACAGCATTGCGGCCCCTCGTCGGCAGCAAATGCCACTTCTGGATGCAAGACCATCAAGCGCCTCTGGTGACTACGCAGCGTGGCGTTCTACAGACCGTGGACATCCTTCCACCACACCATCTACTGGAGGAGGCTGAGTTCAGGGCATCGATTGATGGTGCCACTCAGCTCTTTCCATCGTCCCTCCAACCTCTTTCGACTTCCCACGGTGAACTTGCACCTCCCTGGGAGATAGTCTTCCATCTTTTGTGCACTAGAAGCGAGGCGACTGCTCAGTTCATCCATGGCACCACCCAACAATGGGCTTCCGTGCTCGCCCATGTAGCATGGAGCCTAGTTCGGGATCGGATTGCCTTCGTGACACAGTGGACTGGGCTGCAGCCTTGTCTGCCACTGCGTGGCAGAAAGGCGAGGGTAGCCTTCTTTTCAAGTTCAAGTTCGTGTGTGTGTGTGTGTGTGTGTGTGTGTGTGTGTGTGTGTGTGTGTGTGTGTGTGTGTGTGTGTGTGTGTGTGTGTGTGTGCTGAGGTCACAGAGGTGTATGACACAATGTCATGTTTATCTATTGTGAGTGACAGAGCAGCGACCCAAGAGAGCAAGTATTTCGAGTTGGGGTGGTAGCCCCACGAGTTTTTTCTTTAACTCGAAATACTTGTTTCCGCTATTGTTACAATGTTTGCGAAAATTACACTATTGTAATTCTGTCAGCAAAAGGGGCACCCAGCTGTACAGAAGTTTCAAGTTGTTCATCAATTCTACTGTGGCATCTAGCACCGAATGTAAGGTGAAAGGTGGAACGATGGCCAACTTGGATGATTTGGAGCATACATTGGTGACGGCGAAGGCCTGCACTAACAATGAAACGACTTTGTTGAAGCTGCTTTTGTCGGAGCACAAGGTAGCTACCGGTGCTTCGTGCTGTATTGAAGCAGCTCTCTGTCAAGCGTTCTGGAGTAGCCAGAATGGCCGACATTGTAGAAAGACCTCTGTGCATGGCTCAATTGGGCTGCATTCACCAGGATGAAGTGCGGTGAAGATTTCTTGCACCTGACCTATGTAGCTACGAAATGCGCAAGGTAAAAAAAAGATCCACAGCTTACCATCCTTAATATTCATCCATAGATAGCTGGACTAAGACTCTGGAAGGTATGCACCTTACCACTCTAGTACATATGCGTGGATGCACTAGAGCAAACGAAGTGCACCATATACGTGTACGAATATCAATCAATCAATCAATCACCACAGCTTATCTCCTATGCAGGAGGTCGCCGCTATCTTTACAGTATTTAAAAATTTATGTCATAGTTCAGTGTAACATCTATGCATAGTCTATAGTCAATATGTAGTAGTATTCAAATCTGTAGCTAGAAACTGTCAATCCATTTCTTTCTAGGTCTTCCTCTTGGCCTTTTCCCTGCAATTTCCTCAGTGTACGAATATATCTACCATATTCTTCAGGACATTTCTAGATTAGACCATGGTGAAATGGCAGGTAGTGCATCCGTTGCAACCCAAATGGCACTCTAACTTACAGGAGAGTCTTACCAAACCAATTGAGAAAAGGACAAGTCGCTACAATGGGTGTAAGAGTGTAAGTTGCAGCTTTCTGATGGCGAAAATGTGTCCCATTATTCATATTGCCACCGCCTGGTGTTCTGTACAACCGTTCTCGATGGAGACGAAGAGATTTCCTTTGAAGCTTCTGCTGTGACCAGGGCTTGAGTGTGCTCTACTGCCTAGCAAGTAAAAGTGGAGAGATACTCATGTCCCGTGATGTGCGAGACAGTGTCTTGAGATATGGTATTCGGGACACTTGTGTGAAATTCCGTTGTTACTCCTCACAGGAAAGGCTGATTCAGCTCTAGGTTGGTGTACCACATTTGTTTCACAAGCCCTTGTAACTGTCTAAGAATGGCACCAATTGGCCCTCGTAGGCTGAGAACGGGCATCATGAATAACCATGTATGGAATAACGAGAGCCCCATTATTCATTTGTCTTGTTGCCTACCACATGCAATAATGAGGTCTAGGGAATTTCTGTTTCCTAGGGAACAACCGGAAGTGGCAAGAGGTCCATTGTTTTTTGTTGACATTTTGTTGTATGGCTTTGTGTTACACTTCCGGTGGTACATATGTGTGTGTGTGTGTACTTGATTGTGTTTTGGCAACTCTGAGAATGTGCAAACTGTGTATAAGGTATGTAAATTAATGTACTGCGTCGTCGTGCACATATGTCAAATGATTGTTGGCTCTATTCATGTCTGCTTCAATCAGTTGTGGTCATTCTTGCCTATGAAGTGTGTTCACAAGTTTATTGATGAATTACGCAAAATTAGTTGCAATAGCTACTATGTTGATAACACAGCAACAACCGGAGAGAGCAAGTATTTCGAGTCGGGGCAGCAGCCCCAAGAGGTTTTTAACTCGAATCAGAAGTTAAGAAGTGCTAGCTGATGTGCATTGCATGATGCCATTCTCTACTAGCTGTTACTTCCCTCAATTACCACACAAGCATATACTGCTATTTTGTTTCACATTTTATTCCACGGATATTGGACACATGGTATAGTCTTGTTCCCTGAGCACTTCTGGCTGACAAAGATGCTGAAGATGTTCAGGTACAGACAGTGTGGGGCGTGCAATACAAGTGGTTAGGGAATCCACATGATCATGTGGATTCCCTAACACCAGTATTGAAACACCCTACACTGTCTGTACCTGACCATCTTCCTAATTCATATACCTTAATTCATTTTAATTCATAACCCTAACCCTATACATCAATGAATTCCCTTGGCCCAAATGTCCATCATGTGAGCAGCATAGTATTTTATTTACACTGCAGTTACAACCAACCCTAAAATGACGATATCTCTCTGCATTCCTAGCTTGCTAGTTGTTTGCACAATAACTCACTGCATATACTGAAGACATATGTATATACCACATTTCTCCATATAGAAGCTGGACTCCAATAGAGGCCAGGGCTCAAATAGAAGCCGGGTTTAGAGCAACAACACTAATTATGCTGTAATAGTGGCTGGGTCCAAATTGACGCCGGGTCTGGAATCAACGTACTTGAATGCTTCAATATCTGAGGTGCATGCTTTAGGTACGAATTGATTGTGGTGCAATGACTCAAGGTAGTGGTTACTTCTCACAACTGTCACCTCCTAGAAAGAGCTCAACACACGCGGATCTCAACGGCAGCCATGTGTTGTCACAGATTTTTTATAGGAAACATGGCTAGGTATCAGTTCGGGTATCAGTATCAGGTATCACATTTTAAAAGAAGCTGAGCTCAACTAGAAGCTGGGCTTGAATAGAGGCCAGGTCAAAAACATCTGGAAAGAAATAGACGCCCGGGCCTCTATTTGGTTAAATACGGTACACTGCTCCTGCAATGAACAGGGAAGTGATACACTGTACCTTCTGCACATTTTCCTGTGGTAACATTTCTACACAATAGTGGACTACTGTGCACCATATTTCAGAATTGTATATGATGGTATCCTCAGGCTATCATTGTGGAGGCCAACCTCAACCCAGGTACGCAGACAGTGCATTCTTGTCTTTGTCACTCCAGAAATATTCTGCTGAAAGCAGTCTCAGTTCATTACAAGCTGGCCTAACCATAAGTCGAACCTACTTTAAAATTTCCACACTTTCCATAACTCTGACTATATGTCCTTCCCATGCCTCTTATTCTCCCACACTCTCCTGCCTTCCCCAATCTCCACACCGCTCCCTCTTACATCCCCACTCAGGTACTACAGAAAAGCTGATGCAGTAATGTTGGTGTATGACATCACATGTCGTGATACCTTCGATCGCCTGGATGAATGGTTGATGGAATTGAGAACTAACGCAGCACAAGACATCGACATTATGCTGGTTGGGAACAAGAGTGACCTGCCATCTCCCCGGGCTGTGTCTACAGATGAGGCAAAAGCTTATGCGGAAGAGAATTCCATGCTGTTCCATGAAACATCTGCCAAGGATGCTACAAATGTGGAATCAGCATTCTGCAAGCTTATCACCGGTCAGTGCATGCACATGGAGTCATACGTAGATGTCATGAGCAATTATAACTTACGTGCAAGGCCTAAAGAATTTCATAGCTATGACGTCACATTCAGTTGTGCATTCTAGCTGCTTGAAACTCATGTGTGTCTAAGTGGTGCCACGTAACCCCAACCTGCAAGGACATCAAGGAAGTATAGACTTATAGCTATACAATGATATATGATGCAATAAACTGTCCAAGGTGCAATCAAAATGAAGTTTTTCAGTGCATGTGAGTACTTGTGGCAGTGTGATATCCTCTGGAAGTGAACAGCCGAAGACATACCTGAAGTAGTCAGGTGAATGCGCAGGAAACTGTGGCACATATACACCTGCAACGCACTCATAATTGGTTGCTCTTATCTGTTAAATACATTCTGTACAGCCTTGAGTAATTGAATCCCAGCTCCAAACCCACGGCTCCAGCCCCACCATGCTACATAGCTCAGGACATGCTCTATGTCACTAGTCCTCCCAGTGGTGCAATGTCATACTGTGGGCAGGTGCATGTGATACCCCTTGCCGTATAGAGACAATGCACCCTGCTGCACATGCAGGTTATGGAGGCCACAAATAATTAAGTCGCCCACTCTAGTGCTGCGTCCCACAGCCATCCCTCTTGGTCAGCAAACAAATATGTATAGTGATTGCCTCCTCTTTTTCGTCTTTTTACATCCTCTCTCATCTCCTCTCCATGCATCAGAAACATATCAAAGTGGGAAACTCATTCATATACCATCTCATTCCCAAGGAAGCACGCACAACTTGCCAGTGACCCCCTCACCACTGCCACCACCACGAGGGTCGAAAAGTTGCTGCAAGTAGACATAATTTCAGGCACATATTATACATTATAGCAAAAGTTGTTGAAAATATTATTACACAATTTGATATTTATAATGTGTATTTAATTATGTATTATTATTTTTAAGAGCTATAGGGATGTACATGACATCTAGCATTCATATAATGTAATTATTATATGTTTATTCAGATGTGCACATGGTGGATGGCATATACGTACATAGCTAGCTATATATAGGGTACCTACTGACGCACAGTAGGCTCATAGAATCATTCAAGCTGTGTGCATATGCATAATATTATACAGTTTAACACCCACCGGTGCATGTAGTGTAGTTGCACTATAATTGTTAGAAGGCAACCACTGCCGTCACCATCATGTGCACCGGCCACATGTGCACGCACAGTACAAGTTACAAAATGTGGCTCCAGTATATATATGTGCCAAGGATAACACCTACCAGTGCAGCCACCACCTCCACCACCATACAGTCCAGGTTACATTCGCTGCAGCCAGTATATGCGGCAGAACATACTAGAAAAACGCCACCAGTACAAGTTACACAGGGTGACCACCACCAGTGCATGTAGAGTAGTTGGGAACATTGCTAGAAGGTCACCACCACCAGTGCATGTTAAGTTGCTGATGGTACCCACCATAAGTGCCAGCTGTAGAGTATTTGGGCCTGTTGGCCACAGCAACCAACCACACCGCAAGTTACAGCAGTGAAGGACTATTGGCATACTTAGACTGTTTGTACCATCTGCACCTTGAAAATGACCACCTGCGCAAATTTCAGAGGGCCAGAACCAGCACAGGCATCATTGGAGAGCATCGTGCGGCAAGCAAATGTAACTTGTTTGCAGCATAACTTGCTAGCTGCATGGTATATATTGACAAGTAGAAGGAGCTAATTAATCCTGTTATGCCCTCTTCCACCAAGCTCTACTTGCATGGACTGTTGTAAATTCCGTAAAGAGCTCTTCTGATTGGCTATGTATAATCTGTTGTCAATGTGACATCTTTTTTCGTACACATGCATGTGGTTGAGATCTGGTGTGTGTGTGATGTGCATGCTTGTGTGTCCCAATGACCTTTGAGAGGCAGCAAGGGTACTCAAAGGATTATCAAATTCAGGTGTCTTACAGTGCATTGGCACATTTCCAGGCACCAGTGGTAGCTACCTGTTCCCCATGACAGCAAGTACTACTCCTGGTGCATTCCAGATTGTGATTAACAATATGTCACAAACTGAACAACGTAATCACTTAGCCTGTTCACCACCACTATTAACATATTGCCTCACTTGGGGGGCTGTTATTTATTTATGTGGACTAATCAGTATTGGACTTGAACAGCTTCAATGGGATGATTACAACCATGAGTGTTGAAGTGGAATCCAAAAAAGTCAAAGCCTACATATGGGACACAGGTTTGACAATGTACATTCATGCAGTTCCATCGCCACTCTTTTTGTGCCGCCTCTTCAGCTCTTCCTCTCCTCAAGGTTAATAAGTACTTAAGAGTGAGTATATTATATGGCATTGTTATATATTAAGTGTTCAGGAAACAGTCCATGCAAGCATTAGACTGGACATTTATTGTGCAACTCACTTCCGTGCCCATTATCATATATATAGTGTGGTGCACAATATAAGATCATGATACTAACCATGTATATATATAGAATATACCCAAGTCTTGCATGTCGCCACATTTATGGTAATCATGCGTACAATGAGGTGATGTGGACACTTGCACTTTCTGCTTCAAATTTTGCAGCTGGTCAAGAAATATACAATATAGGTCCATTGCCCCTCGTAAGTTGGAAATGTATTGTGCATGTGTGTCATGAGGTGCTATGCACATGCTTGTATATATCAGGTATGTTTAGTGTTAATCTGCACTCAAACCGTGTTACCCTCTCATCACTTTTAAATTTCAATTTTTCTGTCATGCATCCCCACACCTTTGCTCCCCACACCCTAATGTCATCCATCCATTTCCTGCACAGGTACTACAAAGGCGTTGATGGCGCTGTACTTGTGTATGACATGACAAACCGTAAAAGCTTTGAGAAGGTGGACATGTGGTTGAAGGAACTGCAAGAACAGGTGGACTCAAACATTGTCATCATGCTGTTTGGGAAAAAGTGTGACCTACCAAGACCCCGAGCTGTGCCCACAGACAAGGCTAAGGCTTATGCTGAGGAGAATTCCATGATGTTTTATGAAACATCTGCCAAGGATGGTACAAATGTGGAGGAAGCTTTATGTAAATTTCTGACAGGTCAGTAGTGCAGTTGCAGCTGTTATGAGCAGATGTATGCAGACCATGGTAAGCTGTCCAGCCAATCCAAATTTGGCTATACCACTGTTTCCCCTATCCACATTTTGCAGCAATTTTCCCTCTGCAATTTGAATAACAACCGCCATTGCATTATTATACTAGTCTATATGTTGGCATGCTGGCATGTCATACCGGTAAAAAATGGCTTCTGCCTAACAAGGTTAGTAGCGACACTTTCTGTGTGCATACCACTTACAAGAGTCACCATAAATAGCATGCATGGACACGTGTATATAGACATGCAGCAATGGCTACCTCAACTGCCTGGCTGTGTAAGACTGTCAGCAACCCTCATTAGCAGCCATTAGGTCTCACATTGCTCCTTTGGGAAGGGAATGTGGTGTATCACTACATTCCACCTGGCTATCTTGGCTATCTCGGTAGCCATTGACTGCATGTTGTCATACTGTCACTCTTGCTTGATGCCCAAGATTAGATATTATTAAACCAGCTGTACTTGCAATAAGGGGAGGATAGCCATAATACAAAAAACAATTTGAGACAGTCCCTCATCTGACAGAATCTCAGTGTTCCTTGCAAACTTTAATCTTCCACAGACTTGGTGGCTTGTCAGAATTGTAGAAAATGTGTTAGAAATTATGTATCAAAGTGTAAGTTGTGTCCATGTCATGCTGTGTGTACTACTTCATGCATCCTTCATCCTCTGAACCATTTCTGCACAATTCAGAGTACATTACACTATAAACCTTCCTTCCTTCTTTATTGTTTTTGGATGAGATTTTTATATGCATGCATAGTTTCTGAAGTGTAAGCTGTACCTCCTGTGTTTCAACGGTTTTCCCACCAGGTGGGTTGCCATGCCCTTCAGAGACACACTGCACCATGTACATCTGCCCTTGTTTTTGGAGGAAACATTTTTATACACACCCTAAAATTATAGTAGTTCTTCCTGTCCATAAATGTGTCATGAAGTGCATGTATGCAGCTACAAGCTGAACACGTGTCTCTTCCTTCTCTCTTATCAGTCCTATACACCACTTCCCTTAACTATACATCTTCTGTTCGTATGACATTGTACTCTCCCTCTTCTGGTCATAGTGATCCATCGCTTGAGCCAGCCGCGGGCACCCTCTATCCGCTTGCAACAAATGAAAATCAATACAATGGCAAGTTCACCATCACCACCAAGTAGCCCTGTGCCAGAGAGGAGCAGAAACAGACGCAGACTTTGCCACTGCAAGTAGACATAGCAGCATATCTTACAGTATTGAGGAGAAGCTTACTTCACTTGAGAAGTGTATGTCTATGAGTCATGCATCTGTAAGCTTGCACACATGTATATATATCACTAACAAAACCTTTATTTTATGTGACAGTGACATTTTGTATAAAAACAAAATATTTAATGTTTTTGTCATGAATTTGCAGTAAATCGTTTTTATGTACTCCAATGCCTTGGTTAATGTGAGTGAGACCAATGTGTACCTATATATCTGTGGGTAAATGAATCTGGAAGTGTACATGCAGGCATGCATGCACGGTGCTTCCACATAATTTCAAAGTGTGCATGTGTGCATGTGGGCAGCCAGTGACAATAAGTGTGTGGCTGTTGAATAACTAGAATTATAGGGTGCTGGTTTTTCTTAACAGCAGGAAGGTAGCCCAGGTACGGTGGCAAATACGTTAGGTCAATGCACTATAGCTAGTTGCTGAGCACTGCACAATCCCTCCTTGTTCCATAAATAGATATAAGTATCAAGTTTATGTCATTTTAACAATAATTATATAATATTTAGATGGTGCATGTCATTGTGTCTCTCCACAATGACATGCACCACCATCCCTACATCTATGCATGCATGTTTTTCTGGAAAACCTTTCATATGGTAGCATGATATAATTACATAATTATTATAATCATTATAGAGCTTAGCTATGCTGGCTTGCTGGCTATAGCTACACAATGTAGATCATTCCTCTGTGTCCAAGGAAAGTAAAGCTGTATAATCTTTGGACTTTCTGGTGCAGCTCTCGTCTTGCTCCTTGCTAGCCCTTGCTTTCTCGTCGACGCACAGTAGAACTAAGGGCTGGGTATATTATTATGGCTATACTAGCGTATTTCTGAAACCGCATCCGCTTTTATATAGATTCCAACAAAATGGCGTCGAAAAGCGACCTTAACATTGTTATAAATCTCTACAGAGAAGCATCGCATTATACCTTATCGCATTATTCTTCTTCCACCGTCTCCCAGTACGCTGTCTCTGTCCCCATGAGCAAGTGGAACAAAGATGCCCTGATCTCTTTGGAACGAGACCTTAAGATCAATGTCAACCCCGACGAATTGATAGACCTTTTGGAGCGGCCAGCCGGTGGGTTCATGACTGAGGGTGAGAGGATGTCCGTGTGTGAAGAGCCAAGACGAAGTCACAAGGTGGGGCGCATTATTGCCGTCTTGCGGGGTAAGGGTGATCGCGAGTTTGACATCTTCCTCAAACTGCTGAGGAACAGTGGTAATGAGGCATGGGCGGGACGGCTGGAGGAGGAAGCCAGGCGGTTCAGGAGAGGAACAAACGAAGTTAAGTATTACAAGGCATTGAGTGGAGCTAGGAGCAGGGCAGCGGATATGACATAATGGGAGGTTTGCCATGGTTACCCACTGTTTTGTCAAAGCAAGAACAGTCTTATTTATGTACACTGTCCGTTGGAGTTTCATGGCATAGCTAGCTATATCATTGTAGACCAAGGCAAAGAGCTATAGTGTAGCTCATATTACTGTAACTTCTCTGCTCTGCAGTGATAAGCATGCGAATACAACAGAGAGCTCCTCATCTGCAGCTATACCTGTTCACATTTTCCATGCAATGCTGAACACTGCATGCACTGCATAGATTAATTCCTTTTGCTCTTGAGCTTTTATGCAAATAGTTTTATAGTATTAGAGTGCATTTGATTGCTTCCAGAGATTAAGTATATATCATCTCCAGCTATTCTTAACGGTTGACAATAATTTATTTATATTATTGTTCTATTGTATCCCCACCTCCTCCTCACACAGCCAAGTATACAAGGAAGCAAAAGATTGACAGACAATACGACTATCTCTGCAAAGGTATAGATAATAAAAGGCTTCTGTTTTGTTGCCACTGGATATCTGTTTGAAGAAATTGCATGGCTCACATAGTTTAGTTGAGATGGATATGTTAACTTTGTTTGCATGTGAGGCCTTCAACCTTGGAAGATAGATCAATCGAGCAATTATGTATGTTTAGTCAGTAGTGTCCATCCTCCTTCCTTCCCTCCCTCTTTCTTCCCCTTCCATCCCTCTTCCCTCCCCTTCCCTCTCTCTTTCCTCCCCTTGCCTCCTGCTCCCCTCCTTTTCCCTCCCTCTCCCCTCCACTTCCCTCCATCTCTCCTCCCCTTGCCTTCCTCTCCTCTCCCATGCCCTTCCCTCTCCCCTCCACTTCTTTCCCTCTATCTCCTCCCACTCCTTTCCTTTCTTCTCCCTCCCTTTTCTTATAGTTCTGTTGCTTGGTGACTCTGGTGTAGGTAAGTCTAATCTCTTATTACGCTTCACACGTAACGAGTTCAAGCTGGACTTAAGCAGTACCCTTGGAGTGGATTTTGACACCAGAATCATTGAAGTGAACTCCAAAGTAGTCAAGGCCTACATATGGGACACAGGTTAGTAATTCATTCCATGCACGTCTCCTTTCCATACAATCTGCCTCTTCAAATTTTCCTCTATACTGCTTCTCCCTCAACCCTACACTCTCCTTCTTGGTTACTTTTCTCCTCCCACTGTTGTCATTTCGAGTGTAATGACACATTATTATTTTGTCGCTCTCCTGTTCTGATTTACTTTTGCCATGTTTGGATGCAAGTGGTTAGGAATTTTATAATAATGAAATTTAATGTTAATGTTTAAGAATTACTCATTCAGTTTTGCACAGATGGTCACAAAACATGGTAGGAATACGGAGAGACATAGTAAGAGTAACATGGCTGAGCCAAATTCTGGGAAAGTCCCCTGAGCTCTTATGTTGCCATATCTAAGAGATAGGAAAAAGATCATGTGTTTCATTGTTCACCAACTTCACCTTCAATTTTCTATCAATCTTCACCAAACTTGGTAGAGTATATCATAGCAATCTGATGAGTGACTTAAGTTGGCTAGCAGCTTTGCTGCTGGACTCCTTTAGACAAAATGCATTAACATAAGAAAATCTTGTGTATGCACATTGAGTTTTTCGGCATGAGTGTACAGAATGCAATTTTGATTGGTAAATGCTCAGATTGTTAACAACTACGTATGTAATATATAATAGCAACTCAATGTAGTATAGATTATAGACATAGTAAATTATAATTACAGACCACAGTGGGTTCTTTTGTCTACATGCTTCACTGTTTGTTCATGTGTTGATATTATAGTATTCATGTCCACACATGTGATGTGTGTATGTATGTCTTGCGTTTGCAGCTGGCCAAGAGAGATTTAGTGCAATACCCAGAGGGTGAGTTTATACGGAGGAGGTATCAATACACAGTGTCACTGAAGTGTACTAGTTAACTTTATATACCCATAAATGGACCCACCACTCCTTCAGCCCCTCATGCATGCTAGCATGCACACTCTTCCCCACACCCTACACTCATCTCCACACCATTCTCTCGTCCTCCTCAATTCTCTCTGCCCCACAATGTTATAGCTATTTTGTACACACCCTTCTTCCCACACCCTCTTCACCCCTCTCTAAATGCACCACAGGTACTATAGAGAAGCTGATGGTGCTTTACTTGTGTACGACATATCAAATCGCCCCACCTATGAGAATGTAGAGAGGTGGTTGAGGGAGCTGGGACTCCATGCAAACTCAAACATTGTCATCATGCTGGTTGGGAACAAGTGTGACCTGAAACACATACGACAGGTACCCAAAGACGAGGCAAAGGCCTATGCTGAGAAGAACTCCTTCTTGTTCTGTGAAACATCTGCCTTAGATTCTACCAATGTGGAGGCAGCATTTCACAGCTTTGTTACAGGTCAGTGATGCAGATGGTGCAACCATATACAATGTATATATACTTGCAGCTAATAGTGGACTTGTACCCTGCCATTTTTTGTAATGTTTCTGCTAAATGCCATGTGCAAAGTAGCCAGAATAGACCTTCCATTATATGTACATGTGCTGTCACTGAGATTGTCACACTGCTATAACTCCAATCACTGTGCTCAATGCCTCAGCTGCAGCCTGCAGCGGCTGTGTATATATACTTTTGGACATGCACTAGTGCTGACTCATGACTCTAGTTGTACTTGTCTGTGTATTTTGTCACATTTGGTTCATCGATATCACTGCTCATGCATTCCATCCAACCTGCTCTTTACCTTCCATCCTCCTCTTACTATTTCCTCTTTCACATTCTTTGATCCTGTAAACCTTCCCTCCTCCTTCCTCCCATTAGAAATATGCCAGCAGGGAAATCCTCTTCCCGGCCCCTCCACTAGATCTGACCAACAACTGGAGAATAGCACCATAGTTGTCCATCGCCAGCCACTACTACCAGAGCAACAGGGGAATAACTCCTGCAATTGCTAGAATGGTATATTATTTATAGAACGGTATGCATGCAATTTATACATTTATCAAGATAAGACCTTTTCACATTTACATTTTCACTTATACTCTGTTATAATACATACACGTATTTCACAGTACAGGATGCCGAACCAATAACTATAGACCACCTATTGTACATCATGCAACCTTGCATTGCTTGGCTTTAGAGTGTTGGCTATAAATACTGCTCAGGAACATAATCGTGCATTTCAAGTTACAACATATGAGGGTAATGTAATCATATGTAGATAATTGTTCCAGAATGCGTTGGGATGACCTGTGGGCCAGCACTGTACATGCATGGACATGGTGTGAATTGTGTAGAAGATTGGGAGAAATAACATGTCTGGCGGAACTGCATGCTCAGGCTGCCTATAAGCCATGTAGCCTAACTAGATTTTTAGGTCTGGCTGTTATTGTCTTTATAGCTAATGTACTTCCTGGCCTGTGCATGTGACAGTCACATACAGAGACAGCTTTCTCTTAGCTTATTCTGACTTGGCCTGACCACCTTTAAAGTGCTTCCTTTGGGCCTGTATGATTGTGACAATTTCAAATGCTAATATATTTAGTGGCCTTGTTCTATACAGAATGCATCAAAACCTGAAATGTAAATGTCACCTAGGAGAGCATATTTGGTATGCAGCATAAATTATAACAATTATATTGATTGATTATACTTACAATATCACTGTTAATGCACGGTCATGAAACTTGGTGGACATGGCCAGATGATCCCTCTGACTTGGGCAATTAGTGATTTTGCCTTAGTTATAGATAGTGGCAGAAAGACAGAGATAATTATGCACTTGGAATATGCATGGCACCATTGAGGTGGCATAAAATCACCTATGCAGTAGTAGAATCAATTTGCTCAGCTGCAGTTGATTCACAATCTGTGTGAAGCTGCTTACAATGCACATAACTATGATGACATTGTGCATCAAAATAGCAATGTAGCTATCACGATCATGCAGCAATCTCTGATAAACCTGTCAGGTGCATACGATTTTGTTTCTTTGCCTGTCTCAGGCTTTCCCTTAGCTTCCAATTACGTAGAGAAGTTGATGTTGCTCTAGAAATTTCATCCCATGCAGGTACTCTTCTGACTGATTATTATAACAATTGGACAGCACAACAGTAGTCCATCCACTGGCCAGAGCCAGTCACAGGGGAGAGCCCATGCAGAAGAAAGACTCATGCAACAGTTACATTTAATATGTGTGTCTGAAAGGCAAGTTGGAGAACTAGCTAACCACACACGTTGAAGAATGACTGCTATATATTGTTCCTTCCCCCACATTCTTCATCATGTGCAGTTCTCTAATTTACCTTCAGCTATATAGCTAGCTAGCTATTTGCATGACATCAACAATCTATAGTGGTGTGTGCACAAGTAACTAGCTATATATGTTACGCGCATACCTCCAGCCTGCGCAAACCTCCAACTATTGCCCACGTTATATAGTTACAAGTGGCTATACTATTAGCTAGTGTATGTATGCATACACATGCATCTCTGCAACAGTTACTGCGATCATGGATATACCGTGTCGCAGTGCTTCATTTGTTTTAGTTTTAGACTTGCGTGAATTTACTGTTACAGCATTACTTGTACAAAATTCACCGCCAAAATGTAATTCGGTTATGCCTGTGCTTACATAGTTACGCATGGGCACAGCTTGTGGTCGATCAGTGGAAATGGCGTCTAGTGGTGAGTTTTGAGTGTATAGTACGAACCATTTCGTCGCTAACACGGCACCTAAATGTGCGTGTGGATTAATCTATGTGTAGTTCATTAGCCTCACGATGCCATAATTATTGAGACAGACCATAGATATTCTACATTATGCACCCGTAGTGTAGTGTAGACTATCTAGGGACAGACTCGCGTATACAATAGTACACAGTTTACTGTAAACATTTTCCCCGAGCCGTTTAACGTAGGACTGGATGCGCGAGGGGCTATGCTTTAGGTATACTTCTTCGTACAGTTCTTACAACGTGTATAGCTAGCTGGTGTGTTTACTTGGATTTTACTATGTCATTAATAGGGTGAGATATCTGCGTGGTAGCTATGTCACCTACATGTGTGTGAATAACCTAACCAGAAGCATTGTTTGAGAACTCAACACAATCTCGTCCATCAAACCCTTACTGCCCTGCAGCCCCTGTACCGATGAGCCAGTGCAAGAAAGATGCCCTTATCGCTTTGGAACGAAATCTTAAGAAGTACCTCAGCCTTGAAGAGCTGATAGACCTATTAGAGAAGCCGGCTGGTGGGTTCATGACAGAGGCTGAAAAGATGTCAGTGCGTGAACAGCCAAAACGAAAGGATAAGGTGGAGCACATCATCACCCTCTTGAGGGGAAAGGGGGACCAAGATTTTGACATCTTTATCAAAGTATTGAGGGAGAGTGGCAATGAGGTGTGGGCAGAGCAGCTGGAGCAGAAAGTGCAGAAGCTTGAGAAGAAGTCAAAAAGTGGTGGGTGGGGTTAAGTAAATAATGACACTTTTTGAGGGGTGAGGGAGGAAAATGTTCATTGCAAAAGAAATCAGATCTTGTACACTTTGTCTGATAGCTTCTTACAAATGCACTAGAGAAGCACCTTGTGTTGCATGGCAAGTGAGAGAGTGCATACCACTGGCCCTGGGGTTGTCTAACAGGTGTATCATACGGTTATCTTAGGGGTATACTATTACGTGAGGGGGCGCATGTGGGACATGTCTGATTTGTTTACACAAGGAAATATGACACCTGAAAGATGTGAATTCCTGTGTTGCCATGGCTACGCGAGCATTGTCACGTGTTGTCCGTGTGATTTGACAGGAAGCTCTGGAAGAAGTCGCTTCAAAACATAGTTTACAGCTGCTGCGTACGTGCTTGAAGATGGGGGTTAGCCAAAACTCAGAGCCTTGATGGAATCGTTCGTGCGGAACAGTCGAATGGCGAAAAGTAACACTACATTGTCAACCATTTCCGGAAATGTCACAAGAATATCACATGTTATCACGTGCTAATAGGTTTTCGCCTTGTGCTTTCAGGAAAACGTCGTGTCGTAGTCGTTGAGACGGTTTCTTGCTGAAATCAAGGCTGAAATGGTTAATCAAGTAAATTATCTAGCTTTTGCGAGAGGAATAATGCTTAGCATTTTTCCTATCTAGAGTTATGCAACCCAACATTTTCATGACCACCAAGCCGTGATAGTCTTCTTGCTGTAAGTTGTCAGCAGATCACTTTAGTAACTTATCCCTCTGGCAAAAGTTAGATAATATGAATGCGCATCCAATGATACTGTTCTTCACTTGCTGTGACTATTCCTTGACTACGACATCGGCATTTACTGCTCTTTCAGTGGGTTTGCGATTGCCAGTACAACTCGCTGTACCACAGTATTAGTAATGTCGCTTAATCACAGTGTTACAGAGTGGTCCCTTGTCTTCCGTTCGGTGCTTGTCCCGCTCAGATCCACCAAAACGGGTAGGAGATATTGTCCAAAATACTTAGGCCAAGATCGGCCTCACATTGTTTACACAGCCATGTCCCACATGCGGGAGTTCACATGTGGAACATGTCCATTCCGTTTACACAATGCAAACCTTGTGGTATTCCTGCCTTGAGGTGTGAAATTCCTGTGTTGCCACAGCAATGCTTGCGCTGCATGTGATGTGAGCATGTTTTGAGAGGCAGTAGTCAAATGTCATATCTGACGTTGGCAAGAAACAAGAAGGGGACAACCAAGAGTTCTGGTAAGGCCATAAAAGGAAAACAGAGGTGATATCTTCGCTGTTCTCAAACTGCGAAAGGATCAACGTTTCATTGCTTTTTACGAATTAATCCCGCATTTTGAACATGGCGAACGTTGAATGACATGATATGCTTGAATCCGTTTTGTATTTCATATATGGCATGTCATGAGATTGTCTTGTGACAGAAGCTTTTAGAGATGATAGAAATGATGTTTGCAGTAAATCGCCTTCCCAACGATGCAGAACACCAGCCTTTTGCACAATGAGACCAGATTTTTTCATTCAAGGATGCTTTACAACTTTTCTATGTGACCACTTTTGGTACGAGGTTCCTTGAGAGTTATTTTGCTATGTAACTCTGCAATGGATTGGTTTATCAAAAGCTGACACATTGAAAAGTTCAATGATGCGATTGTGCATGGTTCTGTGTTATTTGATTCACTTTAAAGCCTCTCCCCCAAAGTCGATTTGGCGGTTTTCTTGTTCTCAAATGTACACTTGTCGGTGGCGATTTCCATCAAGGAAGCCATCACTGAAATACTTGTTACACAGGATTGAAGTACGAGAATGCAGCTTCAATTACATGCACAGCTTGCCTTGTGTAGATCCTATCTGCAGGAGAAAGAGCAAAGAATACAAGGTCAAAATTTGGCCCACATTGTTTACATAGGACATGTCCACATGCGTTGCTTACAGTTACCACTGCAGAGGCAAAGTGATTGAAAGAAAATCACTAGTATAATTACATACTAGTGAGCATTCATTATTCAAACTTTTAAAAACTCGTGATTCTCACTGGAGTCTACACTTGTTAAAATTTCTCAAATAACATAATTTAGTCAATTTATTAATTCAAAATATTCAACTATATTAAATGTGCTATTACTATGGCCCTCTTCCCTCCAGGAGGATTGGTAAGGTCAAATCTAATATATGGACACATCCAGACACAATAGATCCAAAACTGTTCTGTAATCCAATCCAAAACGTCTCTCCCATCTCCTCTTGACAGTATCCACAATGTCCACAACTGATGACGATGCGGGAGCCCAATATAGAAGAATTCCCTTGAACTTTCTTGTTACCCTCCTTAGCTATCTACCCTTAATCCTACTTTATAGGATCGCCATTCGAATCATCGTTTAGATGCATGTTACCATGGCAATGGGATCTATTAATTGTTGCCACCACCACCACTGCATGCAGCAGTTTGTGGTATTGTCTAGAACTGCGTCTGCGTCGGTAATGGTCTTTCGTACATAATACCAGAAGCTGAATTATCAATACAGCATGCACAAGCTATATAGACTAAGATCATGCCAAAGATAGTAACACCATGCATAAGGTCTAAGCATAAAGGTCATACTAAAGATAGGCCTATGAGTTCACTATGATGAGTTCACTGGAACACACCATGTGCACATCTCCCATTCCCAAGTCACTGAGTAGGTAAGGCGGTCAGGGGGTCGAATGGGTAAGCTGGACTGGGAGCAGGTTGTCCGGTTTCGAGCAGTGTTGTTGGTTGTGTCCACTGTAGTTGTAGTGGTCTCTGTATGAGCAGTCAGAGTGGTTCAATTTCTCCTGACTTGCCCAGTGGGAACTTCAACAACATAGGAGCGTGGGGTGTCAGCTGCTGCGACAACTGTGCCTGGTACTTGGCAACCTTGGGTGTTGACCCAAACTGGGGTGTTGGCTGGCAATGATGGAACAGTGCATACTCTGTGCTGCCTGTCGTACACTTCCTTTTGTCTCTGTTTCATCTGAAAAGGTTGGTTCTCTAATACCAGCTTCACAACAGGGTTGAAAACCTTGCCGATGTTTCGACCAGATGCTCTGGTCATCTTCGCCCTGAAGAAGACCAGAGCATCTGGTCGAAACATCAGCAAGGTTTTCAACCCTGTTGTGAAGCTGGTATTAGAGAACCAACCCTTTCTGATGCCTGAGTCAGCTGAGAAGCCCTCACTCCTGTTTCATCTCCTTGTCCTTGTCTGCAAAACCTCTGACATGAGGCCAATTTGTGGGTGAGATGTCTCTTAGTCTCTGGTACGTCTGTCTT
This sequence comes from Ianthella basta, assembly GCA_964019415.1. Taxonomy (NCBI): domain Eukaryota; kingdom Metazoa; phylum Porifera; class Demospongiae; order Verongiida; family Ianthellidae; genus Ianthella; species Ianthella basta. The sequence goes on from OZ025878.1 coordinate 7,071,279, forward strand.
CAGCTGTCTGCCCATTAGCAGTTTGCCAGGACTGAGACCACACCAAGGCAAGGGAGTGGCTCTGTAGCTCAGGAGGGACAGTAAAATGTCTGGGGAGTCTTGGAGCAGGCCCTTCATAGTTTTCATCATGCGTTCTGCTAGGCCATTGCTCTGGGAATAGTGTGGGCTACTCGTGATGTGGCTGCACCCGTAGGATGCTGCAAATGCTTTCATCTCTGTCGAGTCATACTGAGGACCATTGTCACTCACTATGGTATTCGGGATACCATGTCTGGAGAACACTGACTTCATTGCAAAGATGACAGATGCAGATGTAGTGGAGGTAAGCCTAGCTGATGACTTCTGGGTAACGGAAGAAATAGTCAACAAGGAGTAGATAGTGTTTTCCCTGGAGCTCAAACAGGTCAGTGGCTACTTTCTCCCATGGGCAGGTAGGAAGGGGTGAGGGGATCATGAGCTCTCTGGCTGGTGGACTCAGGCGCATGCAGGTGGGGCAACGCCTCACAAACTCCTCCACTTGCTTGGATACTCCTGGCCACCATGCTGATGATGTGATGCGTAGACGGCATCTCTGGATCCCTCGATGTCCTTGATGCACCTTGCAGAGCGTCTCATGCTGCAAGCTTTTGGGTACCACAATGCGGGACTGGTAAAGTAACAGGCCTTCACCAATGGTGAGGTCATGTCATGATTGCCAATAGTGTTTCAACAGTCCTTTGACAGTGTGCTTCTCTGGCCATCCATTGTTACAATAAGAGATGATCTCAGAACAGATGGGATCTTGCACTTTGGCTTTCCGGTACATGTCTAGGCGATCTCCACTAGCTGGGAGTTGTGAGATGACGGCAGCCACATGTGCCTCAACAACAGATGAGTGTCTGAGGTCCTCCTCAGCAGTGGAACAAGAGGCTTGTGGTCTGTCTCAATGGCAATTGGTTTGCTGAGGATGTAGTCCGAGAAACGTTCACATGCCCAAGTGGTGGCGAGAGCTTCTTTCTCAATCTGAGCATACCTCATTTGAGTCTCACTCATGGACCTGGAGGCGTACGCTACTGGCTTCCACAGTTTTCCATTCCCTTCTGGAGTAATACGGCTCCAAGACCATAGGCTGAGGCTGAGGCGTCAGCAGAGAGTTTGGTGTCTGCTGATGGGTCGTACCACACCAAGACTTTGGGGGATGAGAGGACGTCTTTGAGCTTCTGGAAGGCTGTGGTCTGACTGGGTCCCCACAGCCAAGTGGACTTCTTGGTCAACAGCTCACAGAGAGGTTTAAACCTCTCTGCAATCTCTGGGGTGAACCTGCGCATGCCCAACTGGTTCATCATTCCCATGAAACATCCCAGCTCTGTAGTGGAGGTGGGTGTCTTCCTGTTGACAACTGCTCTGATCTTGTTGGGGTCAGGAGATACACCTTCTGCACTGATGACATGCCCAAGGAAACTGAGGGTGTCCTTGCAAAATTGATGCTTGTCCTTGTTCAAGGTGACACCGGCTGTCTGAAGGCGCTGAAGGGTGGCAAGCAGTCGTCCCTTGTGTTCCTGCTTGTCTTTCCCATAGATGATGATGTCATCCATTAGACACAGAACACAGGGGAGGCCGTCTAGTATGTAATTCATCCGTCTTTGGAAGTGTTCCGGGGCACTGGAGATACCGAAGTCCATCTTGTTAAAGCAAAATCTCCCAAATGGGGTGATGAAGGTTGTCAGATGTCTGGACTTCTTCTCAATGGGGATCTGCTAAAACCCACTGTTGGCATCCAGCTTGCTGAACACTTTGGCACCTGACAGCTGGGCAAGGGTGTCATCGACCTTGGGGAGGGGGTGAGTTTCCCGAAGGACTGCTGTGTTGAGGGGTTTCAAGTCAACACAGATCCAGACTGTCCCATTCTGCTTGGGAATGACCACCATCCCAGCACACCAAGGTGTAGGTACATCTACCTTGGAGATGACTCCTAGGGATTCCATATGGGACAGTTCCTCCTTCACTTTCTTGTGAAGTAGTAATGGGACATTCCTGGGAGTGTGTAGGGCAAAAGGTGTGACATCTGGCTTGATTTGAAAATCACCATCGAGGGTCCCTAGGCCTGAAAATAAGGCAGGAAATTGGGTAGTGACGTCATCTGTTTCAATCAGGTCCATGCCTGACTCAGCAACTTTTGCCAAAAAGGTTGAGTTCCTCAATGGCTGGTAGTCCTAATAGGTTCTGCTCCAGCCCTCTGACCACGTAGACTTGCTGGCTGGAGACCTTTCCCTTTGAAGACAGGGTGACGCTGACCTGGCCCAAGACCTTTAGTGGTTGATGATCTGGCCCATGTAGGGCCTTGGTTGACACTTGTAGGGGTACATCTCCTAATTGAAGGAAGGCTGGCTCCCTGATGGCAGTGACTTCAGCTCCTGTGTCTAGCTTGAAGGTCATAGACTGGTTGTTGACAGCAATAGTAGCAGTCCAGGCTGATAGGTTTCCTGTTACGATGGTGTTCAGGTAGGCTACCTCATAGTCTTCAACTGGTTGGGTGGTGACTTCAGCTACACTCTTGCTGAAGCACTGGGCGCTGTAGTGGCCTTTCCTTTTGCACTTATGGCAGATAGCTTTATTTGCAGGACAGGTACCACACGGGTGTGGGCCCCTGCCACACCTGGTACACTTCTGGCTTCACTGCTGCTGTGGTCTCTGTAGGGGTGCACTTGTTTTGGGTCTGCGACTGCTGCTGCTCCTGTCTGTATTCATGTAGCTCACACTTGTCTTCTCTCCGTGCTGGAGGATTATTTGCTGCTTCTGGACAGCTTCACGCTGTCAAACGAGCTGTTTGGCTTTTTCCAGCGTCGGCTCGGAATCCATTGGAGACGTTCCGACAGGGTGCTATCGCAGATTCCAACAACTAGACGATTGCGAAACGTCTCTTTCAAGTTGCCGTACTTGCAATTGTCTGCCAGGCTGTAGAGGCAGGTAATATACTCGTCTGCTGCTTTTCCCTCTTGTTGCGCTCTCCAGTTGAATTGTGCTCTTTCGAAGATGATGTTCTTGCGAACCTTAAAATACTCCTCGATCTTGTCGACTACATTGTCGAATTTCTTTCTGTCATCATTGCTGATGTTAGTAGATGTGAGGACGTCTTCTGCTTCCTCACCAAGGCAATATAACAAGGTGCTGATCTATCGCTCTTCGCTTTCACTTGTCATACCGGATGCTACTCGAAACTGCTCGAAGCGCCTTTTCCACTTTGGCCATTCATTGGGGGTGCGAAAGTTGAACTTTGCAGGGGTTGTAGGGGGACATTGGCCATTCTCGTTGCTCAGGTTGATCCCACCACTTCTGACACCATGTGGTATTGTCTAGAACTGCGCCTGCGTCAGTAATGGTCTTTCATACTCAATACCAGAAGTTGAATTATTAATACAGCATGCACAGGCTATATAGACTAAGATCATGCCAAAGATAGTAACACCATGCATAAGGTCTAAGCATAAAGGTCATACTAAAGATAGGCCTATGAGTTCACTATGATGAGTTCACTGGAACACACCACACAGTTAGTGGTGGTGGTGGGGCACTTGCAAGAAAGCTTGCCTCTGGCGGGCTTTCTTGCAAGTGGCCTACTTCCATGTGCTCCATCGCATGTGAATGGGCACGCCCTATATACTGCCTTGTGCCCCACTATGTGAATGTGCCTTACCACCACATGCCCCACTGTATGTGAATGTGGCAGCTAGTGGTAGAGTCTGTGATTGCTTCCTGCTGAGTGAGCAGCCTCAGCCACCACTTGCACTATCCTATGAAGTTTCTTGAGCATTTGCAGGATTTCATATTAAACTAATATAACACCAACTATCAGTATAAATGTGCCATAGCAATGATATGGGGCTAAGGCATTTTATATATGCAGTTTGGCAGTACCTTGCACATAAACAAAGGAACCTCGGGCAAAATGCCCCTACCTCCCCATCTCTTGGCAGCCCTAGAGAGGCATAATCAGAGTACCAGAGTATCAAAGCATACTGTGATGTGCAAGCCAGTTGACAATATACTGTGAAGACAATCTTACCAGAAATGCTGCCGGACACAGCCAGAAATGAAACTACTCTGACTTGGGCTGCATAGCCAACACAATGAAAGGCTTTACAGTTGAAGCCTATATATAGTACACTCCGTGTTCTGATGCCATCCGCAGCCATGAATACCGCAAATACATGTACGTATTTGAACCCTTGCTTGCAATGTGATTGTGCTGCAACTAGTTGAGGGTGTAGCTAGGTAGTGTCAAGTATCTCATAATTATGCCATCTTGTGTGTGCTTGCACGTGTGTGTGTGTGTGTGTGTGTGTGTGTGTGTGTGTGTGTGTGTGTGTGTGTGTGTGTGTGTGTGTGTGTGTGTGTGTGTGTGTGTGTGTGTGTGTGTGTGTGTGTGTGTGTGTGTGTGTGTGTGTGTGTGACCGACCTAAGACCAGACATCATTGTCTGGAATGATCATCGGATACATATTTTTGGGCTCACTGTTTGCTGGGAAGGAAATTTCCAGGACGCTGCAATCAGGAAGGAGGCCAAATATCTACACCTTCTAGAAGTAGTGAGGCAGAAAGGTATTGCAGGAAGCCTGCATACCATACAGGTTGGCAGCAGAGGCTTCCTAGACGTTCGAAGCCTAGACTATCTCTTTAACCTAACGAACACCAACAGAACCACAAGATATCAAGTGCAAGAGCAACTCATACAAGCAGCGCTCTGTGGCTCATACACTATCTGGGCACTGAGAAACGCAGCAAGTTTTTCATCATACAGCAGTTTAAACACATAAGGTATTATTCACTGTAACATGTTTTTTCCAAGCAGTATCATAGTGTACATGTAATGTCATTGCTAGTCTCTGTAGGTTATAGCTACCATACACCTTTGTTGTTGAGGTCAGGACTAACTGATGTGCCATGTGTTCCACAGCATGCTGAGCATCACCTGTTTTAAACTCAACACCATTTCTTTTGCTCTGTACTGTTGTTGAGTAAATGAAATGTGAATTTCATTTATCAGTTTATTTCATTTATGCCATAGAAGTGTTGACAGATTATAGGTTCACCCAATGATTTGTTAAGCAGCAATGGACTAACACAATACAAGTGAATAATTTTATATAGTTATAGTGAGGTAGTAACATATATATCTTCTAATGGACTTCACTTCACAAACACACTTGATGTGTGTGTGTGTGTGTGTGTGTGTGTGTGTGTGTGTGTGTGTGTGTGTGTGTGTGTGTGTGTGTGTGTGTGTGTGTGTGTGTGTGTGTGTGTGTGTGTGTGTGTGTGTGTGTGTGTGTGTGTGTGTGTGTGTGTGTGTGTGTGTGTGTGTGTGTGTGTGTGTGTGTGTGTGTGTGTGTGTGTGTGTGTGTGTGTGTGTGTGTGTGTGTGTGTCTGTGTGTGTGTGTGTGTGTGTGTGTGTGTGTGTGTGTGTGTGTGTGTGTGTGTGTGTGTGTGTGTGTGTGTGTGTGTGTGTGTGTATAACAGCCTATATTATGCTCTTCAGTCTTCAGTCAATTTCAGTGCAAACAGAACCACGCTGTGGTCTATGTTAGACAGTAGACAGCATTCACAGTAAGGGCAATGTGTTATTTCACAGCACTATTCTGATAAATGTATACTTAAAAAGTGCCAAATCAGTGCCAAATTGTAGTCCCTAATTTTCTCTCCTCATCCACTTTTGCAGATGAGGAAGAGAAGAAGGAGTTATACCTATGTGAAGGTATGCAATATTGTACTGTCTCTGCTGCCTTTGAGTGCTTAGAAACTTGCAAGGTTGTTATAGTGTCAGTTGTGTATACAGTTCTGTGTAATCTGTGATCTCCCCTTCCCCTCCCTTTCTCTAGTCTTACTGCTTGGTGACTATGGTGTGGGTAAATCCAATCTCATTTCACGCCTCACACGCAATGAGTTCAATTTTGATTCACTGCCAACTGTTGCAGTGGATTTTGATACCCGATTTATTGAGGTGGATTCCAAAAGAATCAAAGTTCATTTATGGGACACAGGTTCGTGTGTCAACTAATGAGATACTAATATGCACATATACTGCCACTATCGAGCAGTGGTGTGCAGGAGCATGCTTTCTTGTTGTGAAATGCTCTGAACACAGTACAAAGTAGTTGAATGAACACTTTCTACTTATATGGTTCATGCAAATGTTGCTGTAATCCTTTCACTGTCTGTGTCAGTCTCTGTTCATTTTGCTTCTGTAGCTGGTCAGGAAAGATATCGAGCCATTACCAGATCGTAGGTTGCACATTTGGCACATGTCTAGTTTTGTATTTGTTTGTATACATTAAGTAATATGACACATAATGTGAATTCCTGTATTACCATGACTATGCAAGTGATGGCATGTGACATGCATGTGATCTGAAAGGAGCTTGAAACATCATCTTAACGCATGTTATCTGGCAGCTAGATGTGATTCAATAGAGGCTCATAGCTGCGTTGGTCAATCAATCCAAAGTGTCGACCTATTCTGCAGCTTATAGAACACAAGGTGGAAGCAGGATGTTTCAAGCTGGTGGTCTTGGTCAACTGCTTACAGTGTGAGTAAGCAGTTGACAAAGACCACATTTTCCCAATGGTACATTTCTACACAATAGTGGACTACTGTGCACCATTTTAGAACTGCAGATGATGGTATCTTCAGGCCTTCATTGTGGCTCGAGGCCAACCTCAACCCAGGTATGCAGACAGTTCATTCTTGTCTTAACACACTCCAGAAACGTTCTGCTGAAAACAGTCTCAGTTCACTGCAAGCTCTTGTTAACGCATCGTTTTGCTGGTACTCAGAATGAGTCCACATAGGCTAACACTAAATGTAACCCCTACTTTCCCACACTTTCTCTCCAACTGACTATCTGTCTTTCCCATGCCTCTTATTCTCCCACACTCTCCTGCCCTCCCTAATCTCCACACCACTCCCTCTTACATCCCCACTCAGGTACTACAGAAAAGCTGATGCAGTAATGTTGGTGTATGACATCACACGTCATGATACCTTCGATCGCCTGGATGGATGGTTGATGGAGTTGATATCTTATGCAACACCAGACATCAACATTATGCTGGTTGGGAACAAGAGTGACCTGCCATCTCCCCGGGCTGTGTCTACTGATGAGGCAAAGGCTTATGCAGAAAAGAAGTCCATGTTGTTTTATGAAGCATCTGCCAAGGATGGTACAAATGTGGAATCAGCATTCTGTGACCTTGTCACCGGTCAGTGCATGCACATGGAGACACCACATAGAATAGTCGTGCCAGTTTTATGACTTACATGCAAGGCCTAAGGAGTTTCATATTTATGATTTCACATCCAAATGTGCATTCCAGGGCATTTCTGGTAAAGTTGCACCGATAATCGGTCAATATTGGGTCTCTGTAACCTTATCGGTAATCGTTTTTTTTCCTTCGTCCTCTACCGATTATGTCACCTCGAACATGTAACGTTTGCAAGTAAAGTGTTATGTCGAAGCGATATTTGCCAGAAAGGCGCTGGACTACTTGATAAAGTCGCTGCATTCTGCACCTCAACCTTTTGTTGAAACTCTCTGTGTAGTTGAGCGTGCTTGTCTTTCAGATGCTGCACCAAATTCGTATAATCGGCCCATAATATAACTCGTGCACGCAATTCCTACCGCCGCGCGGATTCCTTCTTGTTGTAGGCCTGGCACACTACGAAGTTGAGGTCCTCGTCAACAGCGAAGTAGTCCCATGCTGGTGAATCTTTCTTCCTGGCGATTCCATGCGCCGCAGACCCAGAACAAACCAACAGCAAACGCTGCAACAACGAGCCTGAAAGTGAAGATCGCATATGAATCTGTAGGCTAAGCTGTATTAGTGATGCGCGCACACAGCGTATTCACGGGAGAACTGGTGAGATGATTGCACTCGATTGTCAGCCGTTTTCTGTGGCTGAGGACCAGGGCTTCAGGCAATAGATCAAAGAAACCAAGGTGCACATTGTGAAGCAAAAATTGGAATATCGGATCAGTAGCGGCACTTAAAAATCGGAAACCGGATAATCGGTAAAAATCTATATCGGTGCAACTCTGATTTCTGGGATTATAAACATACGTATAGGTGTACAACACATTGAATTTCTAGCCACTTGAAACTCATGCATGTCTAAGTGATGCCATGGGACCCCAACCTGCAAGAACATCAAGCAAGTAAAGGCTTATAGCTATACAAAGGCGCATGACATAAGAAAATTGGCCAAGGTGTAGTCAAAAATGAAGTTCTTTTAGTGCATGCGAGTACTTGCAGCAGTGTGATATCCTCTGTAGCTGAACAGCCGAAGACATACGTACCTGGGGTAGACTGGTTAATGCACAGGGAACTATGGCACTTACGTATGCACCTACAACACACTCACAATTGGTTGCTCTGATCTGTTAAATACATTCTGTACAGCCTTGAGTAATTGAACCAAGCCAAGCCCGACTCCAGCCCCACCATGCTACATAGCTCAGGACATGCTCTATATCACTAGTCCTCCCAGTGGTGCAATGTTATACTATGGGCAGGTGCATGTGATACCCCTTGCTGTAGAGACCCTACACCCTGCTGCACATGTTCTGGAGGCCACAAATCTCAGAGACACGTGCACCTCTTGGTCAGCAGCAAATGCATTATTGTAGTGCATGCCTAGTCATTTTCATCCCTATAACCTGCTGTTTTTTGCATCTTCTCTCACCTGCTCTCTGTGTATCAGATGCATATCAAAGTAAGAACCTCATTATGGCAATATCCCATTGCCAAGAACGGAATACGAGCAACTTGCAATTGTCAGTGCCCCAGTCTCCACTGCCATCACCACAGGGGAGGAAACGCTGCTGCAAACAGACATAATTTCATGCATGTTATATGTATCATATATATAGCCAAAGTTGTCGAAACGTATTATTAGACAGTTTGAATTAATAATATGTATTAAATTATGTAGAACCATTTTCATAGAGCTATGGGAATGTACATGACAAATCTAACATACATAATGTAATTGGGGTGAGCGAAGCGAAGCCCCTCTCATCTGGGTGGTGCAAAAACCGGAAGTTTGGTACGTCGTGGTTGCGCAATAGTTTTTGGTACGTCGTAGTTGCGCAATAGTTTTTGGTACGTCAGGGTTGCGCAGTAGTATTTGGTGCGTCGTGGTTGAGCAATAGTTTTTGGTACGTCGCAGTTGCGCAATAGCTTTTGGTACGTCCCGGTTGCGCAATAGTTTTTGGTACGTCGTGGTTGCGCAATACTTTACCTTATATAGAATGTTCGCTGCATTGTGCAATAGTTTATACTAAACAATAGGTGTGACGTAATAGCAAACAGCAAAACTACTAGTGACGTCACGCCATTTGGTCGTTCTGCCATTTGCCATTTTGGCCAACCATTCTGAAATCAGCTGTAGTCTCCGTCATACCCAGACCCCACCCATCTGCCCGCCGGCAATATTATTATGACAGCATGCGCTACAACTAATTTCTAACTAAATCCTGATCGCAATTGTACGCATGTGTGCATGTATGTTCTTGATAATAATAAAAAAACATCGAGGACAAAAACAAAATAAACTTCCCGCTCACCCCCACAATGCCTTGCACTCGTCTAATATAATTATGTTATACCAATTCAGATGTGCACATTGCAGATGGTACATAGCTAGGGTACCCGGTACCTACTAAAGCATACTAGACTTATGGAATTAATTATAAGCTACATGTGTGCTTAATAATAATAGGGGAGCAAGACAAAATCCATCCATATATTGATCTAGCCAACTAATGTATAGGAGTTTTAGGCACTGTGAGGACTTCGTGCTTCCAAACTGTTAGCTAGCTAGCATCATGCATTAACACTAGACTTCACATTCACTTTAGTACTAACAGCATGAGCAACCAACATATAATATCTGCATGTAGCTAAGCACTTAGCTATGACTAAATTATATAGGTTGCAACTGATCTAGAATGTTCCATATATAATATAGTGCCACCATGAACTTTAAAGGCTCTCAACACACAGATATACCGTATGGCATCAACACATGCTTGTGTTTAGCTAGCTGGTGCACGGGTGCAGGCATACTGTCCAGAGCCATTACATAGTTGTTATTATACCATAATTATATAAGTGCTGAGTCTGCTGACCATTGTCATGCAAAAATTGCAAAGGAAGCCATTTTGTACTAAGTTACAAAATCTATCCGCGGGTGAAACCCATTCCTGGTCCTGAATGTTGCTGTGCCAAAAGTGTCAACATTAGAAATTGCTTCCTCCGAGCCTGTGGTATATATTGCTATCAATTGTAGGCGTAGCTACATAGAATGGGTCATGGTTTAGCATTTCATACAGTTATTAAATCATATGTAATTTTTGAAATTCAGTGAATTCCCAGACATTAATTTTTGTGAAATTCTAGAGATTATAAAATTCTTACATTCTTCTCAACAGTAGTCAGACGTTCCGCGACCCCTCCTCATGGAAGGGTCAGGTTAAGTCTAATACATTGACTTGTGCAACACGCCACAATGGTTGCGTGCCCAAGCTGTGATTTGATGTTGTAGTGGAATGATTACATGACTTCAGTGGCGTGTAGTTATTACAATTCTGGTCCTGCAGCTGGTGTCGATGAATGCAGAAAGATGGTCATTTCATCATAATTATATAAGTTCCTTTCATAAGCAAAATTAGGCATGCATGTGTGTGTGTGTGTGTGTGTGTGTGTGTGTGTGTGTGTGTGTGTGTGTGTGTGTGTGTGTGTGTGTGTGTGTGTGTGTGTGTGTGTGTGTGTGTGTGTGTGTGCCTGTGTGTGTGTGCGTGTGTGTTTTGTGTGTGTGTGTGTGCATGCATGCATGTGCACCTGCACATTATTATTCTGTAATCACCTGCCAATGTGTGTGGCCATGTACATCTGTGTATGCATGTATGCATAAGTATTCATCCACAGGACTGTTTCCAAAATGAACATACATTGACATACAGCATGCACTATTCATGACAGCCATCAAAGTGTGGCACCTGTACTTGTTATCACTGTAGGTATGTGACTCACTGTGTGCCAGATACTGCAGATGTGCTGCATAAGGGGTAAATACTCTTTAGCTATCAATGATTGATAGGGCAAAGTTCTACTCATTTCGTCCTCATCTCTGTACACATTGACAAGCTGCAACTGCATGTGGTGCATTCCCATATAGCCACCTTCCCATTACTAGCAGTTGTTCATCTTATAGTGAGGTGCATGCATTTAGTTCAGGGCTGACAAGCCTGCATTCTCTCCCATCAACAGATTCCCTTCTCTGCCCATGCTAGTGACCCCAACTATCACCTCGTCATCCCATCCCCACATTTGCCTACCCATCACCTCCTCCTCACTCTACTTTCTCACCCCTTTCCTCCTATCAGAAATCTACCTATGAGTGATCATGAACCTCTTCCCAGCTTGACCTCTGACCATCAAAGGGGGACAGCACAATAGTGGTCCAGCCACTGCCACCAGAGCCACACAAGAGAGCTCCTCCATGCACTTGCAACAACTAGTGCATCAAGTGTTGCCCAAATGACACCTAACGAGTGGGTTCCTAAGTGTAGTAGTATATGGTAGTTACATACACCTCTGTGATGAGTGCGTATACTTGCTATAGTGTTACCAATTACGCAGCCCTGTCTTATATAATTTCACTGTTGCGATGGTGTAATAGCTACAGGAGTATACGTAGGATCTCGAGCCATTCATCACCGCGATTATATAGGAGTTCTCCTGTGTGAGTGTCCAGTCCCTTTGATGGCAGAGAAACCAGTCCACGTGTCCAAGTTTTCCGGCTTGCTCCTGTCGAATGTGGTGTTTACCGATACCGTTCTCGGTAGAGGGTCCGACGCGACTGTGCACGCCGTGGAGTGGAGCGGTACTACATGCGCCGCCAAGCGTCTCCATGAGATTTTGCTTGAAGACGCCTCGCCAGGAGGAGCGGATAGATTCCTAAGCAATTTTGAGGAGGAGTGCTTAAGGTGGTCGAAGCTACGCCACCCCGCTGTGGTTCAGTTCCTCGGTGTGTATTTGGAGCCTCGATCTCGCCTGCCGGTGCTCATCATGGAGAAGATGGACACCAGTCTTCGAAGATACTTGGAGGATCACAGCAAAGAGGAGTTTCCTCTCCATCTCAAGGCGTTAGTACTTCGCCAGGTGGCCCAAGCTCTTGCCTATCTCCATGCACAGAAGCCTCCTCTTGTTCATCACGACTTGAGTCCAAATAATGTCTTGCTGAATAAGGACTCTTTCATCACTAAAGTTACTGACTTTGGAATGAGTCGAACGGCCGATCCATTGTTACTCACCAGAAAATCCTCTGTGAAAGGCACTTTAGCATTCATGGCCCCTGAGGCTTTACAGTATCCTCCTCAATACAGCGAAACGTTGGACATTTTCTCCTTTGGAAGCATCATCATTACCACTCTCACCCATGAGTGGCCCAACCCAAGCCAGCCTACCTACATCAAAGGGAGCAAGATTGTTGGCCGGAGTGAGCTTCAGCGACGTGAGCAGTATTGTCAAATGTTCACTGCAGAAGAGAGGAAACTGTTTTCGCCCATTGTCCGACGGTGCTTAGAGAATGCACCAGACAAGCGTCCATCCAGTGCAGTGCTAGTGGGGGAGCTGCAGCGCATCGAGGCATCCATTCCAAAAAGTGGTCCTACCTCTACTCCTGCTGAGCAACCATCAGCAGCAGATCTAGAAGGCGAAGCACAACAGAAGCCCCAGGGAACAGGCCTAGTGGAGAGGTTTAGAGGTCTGACCACCAGGTTGAGAGGTTCACAAGCAGGTACACTATAGCTGATTGGGATGTTATTAAGAATAACCAGTACAGTTTGTGTAATATATGGAATATATCACCAAAACATCCCCTGAAATTGTGGAATTTCTATATAATAATACCGTTACCAGGGATACCATGCATGCCAATTAGGAGTTATAGGCCTGAGAAAACACGAGGTAGTTGGATACAGTAGCCCATTATACCATGAATAATAAATTGTCAGCAAGATAGATATATTGCATTAATATTATAGTCTCTCCTCACGTTCTCTGTTTAGCTGTATACAACCAGCCCAAGACAGCACAAGAAGAAAAAGATCGTGTCTTGAGAGGTAACCATGCAGGTTATTTGCAATGATTTTTAATTCAATGTCAAGCAAAGATTTGTGCATGCCTACATATACAATGCTGTTCTCCTTGGACTTCCGTTCCACCACATTGTGAAGTACTAGAACACAAGATGCATGAGTATACCAAGCTGTATTGCCTTAAATTACGCCACTCCATGAATGGACTGTACCATACTGATGTCATTATTCTTGGTACAAAACACTATACAGAACCAGGAGACCAGAGCACGCATTAGAACCTGCATGTTTCATATCAAGTTTCAAAACTGATAGTAGGGAGTACAAAGTCTATATACGCTTGTCAGTGAATTGACAGGCAAATTTAATCAATGAAATTTTTTACCTCCTTTAATGGTGAATTTTGCAAGTGCTGCATGAGTGACTGTACATGTGTCATAACATAGGTGGTTGATAAGGACGTCACTATGTAAGTATAGTTGTGCTGTATTATAGTAATTGCTCCTCTCTTCTCCTCTCCCTCACTTTCCCTAGTCGTTGTGCTTGGGGATGCAGTGGGCAAGACCAACCTCATTACACGCTTTGTAAATAATGAGTTCTCATGTTCTGACAGCTATACACTAGAAGATGTATTTGAAACCAGCTTTGAAGTAGGCTCCAAGGTGATCAAGGTACAAATATTGGATACAGGTTTGTGTGTGCTCATTCATTATGCTATAGAGCTATATATTCGCATCACAATCCACATCAACCCTGTTCTCTATAATTATACATAAGTCTTTAGAAACATTCCCTACATACCCACATTACATTGCAAATTATTATTGTTCGTGTGAACTTTGGTTCATTGGCTCTTGATCGAGACACTGCATGTATGTAGTCCTATGCACATTATATGACAGTCATTCTTATAGTTACAAAGCATTTATGATTATGACTATGTCATGCAGAATAAGTATGTTCATACTGGGACGATAGCAGATCACCCAGACCAATGGTCTGTATGAACGGCTCCCTATTAATTTAGACAGTTCTCCATAATCTGTGAACCTTAGGTGGCATTTCATGTCCTTTAGTAAGAGTTTTGACAAGAATACAGTGCATCTTGACACTCATTATAGTGTGCATAATTTTTCTGCCTCACATGGTACTGCTATTATGATGACAAGAAGGGAATTACGTAAGGTTGCTAAAGCTAATTAGCCATTAATATGCTTGTTGGCGGTTTTGAACAGATTATCATCAATTAATATTAGCTGCAGTCGATAACAGAATTATGGTAAATCAGTATATCTATAGTACTTGCATACATAAGAGTATAATTATATATATTATGATGAAGTGTGGGTTGTATACCATGCAGGTGCAACCATACATACTTCAGTGTGTGAGTGAGTGTGTGTGTGGTGACAGGTAGTTATCACTTGATCTGCCTCTGCAGCCAGTACTGAAGGTTTTTCTGCTATTCATGACACGCATATGTAAGTTGGACATGTGTGTGTGTGTGTGTGTGTGTGTGTGTGTGTGTGTGTGTGTGTGTGTGTGTGTGTGTGTGTGTGTGTGCGTGTGCGTGTGTGTGTGTGTGTGTGCATGTGTGTATATGTGTGTGTATGAAACAATGTCACATAGCTGTATTTGCTGTATTTGCATGTCTTCTCCTTTCCATTCTAATTTCGCTCAACAACCCTCATCCCTACAGCTTTTCACATCCTTCCTCCACACACACAGGAAAGGGTCCCATGCTGCCATATTGGTGTACAGCATTACAGCGCATTGGACGTTCTATCCAGTAAAACATAAAATCGAACAGTGCCGGAGAGGTGGAGACCCAAACATGGTCATCATGCTGGTTGGGACCAAATGTGACCTGGAAGACAACCGGGAAGTGCCCACAGCTGAGGCAAAGGCATTTGCTAAAGAGAACTCTGTATTATTCTTTGAGACATCTGCTAAGGATGGTACAAATGTGGAGGCAGCGTTTCACAGCCTTCTGACAGGTCAGCAGTGTACACGTGTTACAGTAATCAGCACCTCCATTATCGATGCACAGAATATATTTGTGTAGCTGCCATGGGCAGTCACCAAAATTATATATATCAGTATGAATTTTACAATTGATGCTGCATGGTTGTAAAATCCTTTTTCATGTATTAGCAGAGTGATCATGACCCTTCCTTCTTAAGCTTGACTGTGAATTATGGAGTGTAGAGAGAGGAGGAGGGGGAAGATGGTGCAAATTAGTTCTCTGCATGTCACTGCAAGTGTCACTAACACACTGTAAGGGAAGGGAAATAATTGTGACCACGGCTTCGAAATTTAACTATGATAATGTATGCTCTAGCTTTCAATCAGCACCCTTTACACATGGAAGCAATTGTCAATACACTTGTGATAGTAGTTGAATGAACACAATTCAAATAATTCACAGATGCCGAATATTTGTAAGGAATGTTGTATTCCCCGGTGAAGTTCACTGGAGCACCAGATGCCCAATGTTTGCAGGGGATGCCGTTTTCCCCAGCAAAGTTAACTGGGCACAAGATGCCCAATGTTTGCAGGGGATGCCATATTCCCCGGTGAAGTTCACTGGAGCACCAGATGCCCAATGTTTGTAGGGGATGCCGTATTCCCCAATGAAGTTCACTGGTGCACCAGATGCCCAATGTTTGCAGGGGATGCCGTTTTCCCCAGCAAAGTTGACTGGGCACAAGATGCCCAATGTTTGCAGGGGATGCCGTATTCTCCAGCGAAGTTCACTGGGGCACCAGATGCTCAATGTTTGCAAGGGATGCCATATTCCCCAGTAACGTTCACTGGAGCACCAGATGCCCAATGTTTGCAAGGGATGCCGTATTCCCCGGTGAAGTTCACTGGTGCACCAGATGCCCAATGTTTGCAGGGGATGCAGTATTCCCCGGCAAAGTTCACTGGGCACAGATGCCCAGTGTTTGCAGGGGATGCTGTTTTCCCCAGCAAAGTTCACTGGGCACCAGATGCTCAATGTTTGCAGAGGATGCCATATTCAGTGAATTATGGAGTGCAGGGAGAGAAGGAGGGGAAGAATTCGAAGGAGCTAATTAGTTCTCTGCATGTCACTGCAAGTGTCACTAACACACTGTAAGGGGAGAGAAATGATTGTGACCACGGCTTCGAATTCCAACCGTGATAATGCATCATCAAGCTTTTGATTAACACCCCTTACACATGGACCCCTTTAACCCAGGTTGAACCTGAGTTCAACCCGGTTGCATGTCCGGCCATGTGAAAGCTAGGGTGTAGAACTTTATATACGTGCATAGACATATACCACACTTTCTACTAATAAGTATTTGTACCTATACACAAAGTGTGAATTTCACTCTATTATAATATCCTAACCTTTAATTTTGTCCCATGTATTACATAACATATACAGGTGTAACACAGTTACTGCTGCTATACATGTTAGTGCTATCCTTGAGTAGATAATGATTAAGTTATTGAGTGCATGCCATTGATAACACTGAATTGTCTTTCTTCCTCAACATAATTCTTAGAAACCTACCGGATTCAGAACTCATTGTCAAAAAGGAAATGGAAAAGAGGAAGCAAATCAAAGAATAAGTGATATTTATTGAATTATGATAATAATGTACATGTATAATTATGTAGTTGTTATGTTGATCTAAATTTGCATAATTTTTATACTATATACGCTATACTTGTATCTATATTATACGTATATGGCCTTTACATGTATTAATCATATTTATATATGTACATACGTACATGATCACATGCCACATGGATGATTGAATTTATCAAAGATGTACCATTCTAATAAGCTATAGCTAAAGTTAGTTATGCAGTGTGAGCAGTATACCAAGCTGCATACATCTTTATATCAGCTAGTTATATAACTGGGGGATGTTTCAAAGCCAGCAAAAATTTACCGCTTATCATTTATACAGCTAGCGATAAAGAATTCCAATTGCGCAATGAGGTCATCCAACCATTTCACAATGGCGGAACAACCTGAACAGTTGTCAAAGTTCTCCAGTTTGCTTATCGCGAACGTGGTCTTCACGGACACTGAACTCGGTAGAGGGGCCGACGCTACTGTGTACGCTGTGAAGTGGAAGGGTACTACGTGTGCCGCCAAGCGCCTACATAAGGTTCTACTCGAAGACGCCTCGCCAGAAGGAGTGGATAGGCTCATCAGCAATTTTGATCAGGAATGCTTAACTTGGTCAGAACTGCGCGATCCCAGTGTAGTTCAGTTCCTCGGTGTGTATTTTGAGCCTCGATCTCGCCTGCCGGTGCTCATCATGGAGAAAATGGACACCAGTCTTTGGAGATATTTGAAGGATCACAGCAAGGACGAGTTCCCCCTCCATCTCAAGGCATTCGTACTTCGTCAAGTTATCCAAGCTCTTACCTATCTCCACGAGCAGACGCCTTCCCTTGTTCATCACGACTTGAGTCCGAATAATGTCTTGCTTAAAGTGGGCTCTTTCATGACCAAAGTGACCGACTTTGGGATGAGCCGAGCTGTCAACCCATCCATTCTCACTAGGAAAACCTCTGTCAAAGGTACGCTGGCATTCATGGCTCCAGAGGCTTTGCAAGATCCTCCACGTTACAATGAGAAGTTGGACGTCTTCTCCTTCGGCAACATCATCCTCACCACTCTCACCCATGAGTGGCCCAACCCACTCCCTCCCACATATCTCAAGGGAAAGAAGGTTATGGGCCGGAGCGAACTCCAGAGACGCGAACAATATTGCGAATTGTTCACTGCAGAAGAGAAGAAATTGTTTTCACCCATTGTCCAACGGTGTTTAAAGAATGCACCAGACAAGCGACCGTTCAGTGCAGTGCTACTGGAGGAGCTACAGCACATCAAGCAATCCCTTACTCCAGTTGAGCAAACATCCACAGGAGAGGGTGAAGTGCAGCAGAAGACCAGGAGAACAGGCCTGGGAGAGTTCTTCAGAGGTCTGACCACCAGACGGAGACGCTCACAGGGAGATAGACCAAGAGCTACTTTCGAAGGTAACTTGTTAGGATATTGGTAAGGCGTGACATTGTCTTAATATTTACGTAATACTAGCAGGCCCTGGGTTATTGGCAGTTTACCAGTGCCTTATTTGTTGATTGCATTGCACCTATATATTGCTAATATCAAAACAGAAGTGTGTAAAAGACTGTAGACACGGGATTTCCAATTAGGTTTGTAACTTATTTTGTAACTTGCTGTCAAATTACATTACCAAAAGGCCACCTATACAGTGCAATACACCTATGCAATGTGAACATTTTTGAAGAAGAAAACATGGGGAATTGGTGTTGTGGTGAATGCAGGATGTCTTTGTTAGTGAGTTAATTAATATCATAGAAAAGCGGTCATTAGCTGCACTATAGCTTATCCTCTAATACAGCTTTGCAGAACTACTCTTTGGCTTTATTTGTTGCCATTGTATTTGAATGGGGTTTTCCTGAATCTGCTGGAAACTCCCCCCACAAAATTACAGGCTACTAGGCTAGTGGAATTGTTCTTTCTTCATCTCCTTCCAGCCAAGAACACCCATACACTAGTGGCTGGAAAAAAAAACAGCAGTCACCAGAATATTGCCAGTATTGGTAAGTAGGTAGACAAGTGGCCAGTCCTGAATGTTGGCCAGTGCAGAAAGGTAGAAAGTATTGCTCTTACTTCATTTCCTTCCAGCCAAGGACACCCGTACAACAGTGACAGAGAAAGAACCCAACAGTGACCACAGAGTTGCTGGTGTTGGTACGTATGAACAAGTGGCCAGTCCTGAATGTTTGTCAGTGCAGAAAGGTAGACAGTTTGCTCTTTCTTCATCTCCTTCCAGCCAAGAACACCCGTACAACAGTGACAGAGAAAGAACCCAACAGTGACCGCAGAGTTGCTGGTGTTGGTACGTATGAACAAGTGGCCAGTCCTGAATGTTTGTCAGTGCAGAAAGATAGACATGCAGTATTGCTCTTTCTTCATCTCCTTCCAGCCAAGGACACCCGTACAACAGTGACAGAGAAAGAACCCAACAGTGACCACAGAGTTGCTGGTGTTGGTAAGTATGAACAAGTGGCCAGTCCTGAATGTTTGTCAGTGCAGAAAGAT